>JAULLE010000001.1:683905-693922 GCA_035668155.1 Sarracenia purpurea
TCGCACAAACATACAAGCATGCAAGCCATGAATACAACATGCAAGTCATCCCTCTCGGTATACCACACAACCCTTCCCACGGTCCTAAGGTATTCGAGCCTAGAGTTCTGATACCATCTATAACGTCCTGACCCCGGATAATACTAAAAACATTAGGTGATGTCATAAAACTGAAACTCATGCCGATCTTTATATTTCAAAACATTTGTTTAAGGAAAAAAAAACACTTTCTTACAAAGGATGTCTAAAAATACTGAAAAATTATCTAACTTTTTTAGAAAAATTCGGCAGAATTTCCCCTATTTTTAGACTATCTCCACATGGGCAATAACCTGTAAACAAGAAAAATAACAACTCAACAGCAACATAAGCCTATCCAAGGTATCCAATCACAACAATATAGGCCCATCCAAGGCATCTAACAAGCTATTCTAACTCAGAAAAAAATAAAGAGAACTAAAGACTACCCAACGGTAGCTCACATGCAAGCATAATATGTAATTGGCCTTTTGGCCGTACAATTATCCAACTATCGAAACTGAAATGTAAAATTAATATACGTTTATACAAATAGAAATGAAATGAATGAAATGATGGAGGTAGGTGCAATGTGCAACTATAAGCTTTCACGTCCTCATACTGATCCACAATCTTTAACAACTAAACCTGAAAAATTTTAAACACATGGGCAGAGCTCAAGTAGCAGGATAATAGAAAAAATAAACGACAATACGATATGCAAGGTTGATTATGCAATAGTTTAAATATTAATATTTAGAAAAAATAACCAATTTCCAGTTACAAAAACCAAGTCTGAATAATAATATCTTTTTGGGAGAAGGAATCTCACCAGTAGACAGATAAAACATTTGTATTTCGAGTCTACAATTAAATCCCAAATCTAACATTTGTTATAAAACAAAATTATATAAATATTACAAGAGGATAGTGAAATATATTGAGCTTTTGTTCAATAAATCCTTGTTAGTACATACTCGATTTAGTAAAACCACTTGTAAGCTTATGTTTACCATATGTTAACCCAAACTTAATCAATACATCGACTTTACAAACCTGAAGGTTTGAGGGCTCGACCAACTCTATCACAATCGAAAACAACGGTAAACTTGAATTGGTTTAAGGATCCACAATTATCACCATCAAACTCAACACATCACATAGATTCGATATCTGACAATAAAGATATCACAACCAAGGTATCGCCAATCAACAGAAATGATATCACCAGTAAGGATATCCTAAATCAACCACAATCGTATCAACAGTAAAGATATCATAAATCACCACAATGATAACAGCAATATGAATATCGTAAATCAACTACAATGATATCAACAGGAAAGATATCATGAATCAGCAACAACGATGTCAACAGTGGAGATATCATAAATCAATTTGCATGATACATATTATATAAATATCTTGAACAATCATCGGTAAAGGCTACACCTCAGCTAGCCTATAACGCTTCACATCAACAACCACACATCACTGTACAAGTCACAACAATAGCTACAAAACACCCCACAAGGCACTGAGGTAGCTACACTTTACCTCATGCGTCACTACAATCACTTTGCGCCACCGTACACATCACAGGAGTAGCTACATATTACTATGTAACCTAATACGGCAACCAAGCGCCATAACACATATCACAATGAGAACTAAGAGTTACACGACCCGCTAACACGTTACTGGTCCATCTACCTCGCTACACAACACAAGGTATCTATTGTATAGCAATATAGCATAAAACCACATATCTGCGGAACGCTCACATGACTCTCATAAGAGTACTATCCGTAGCATCCAAAGACACTCACATCATGTCACACGTTCCTCGTGACTTACGGTTTCCACCACAAGTTATAAATCTCAAATCTCAAGCCACAACCTCCTCCCACCAATTCTTGGCCATTTTTGCAAATTTCTCCTACCTCACTCACTACCTCTAACCGTTGATGGACATTTTTAATAACTTCCTCATTTGCGAACTTCCTAACCTTCACTATCATTTGTTGTTGTTGTTAGATTACCTCGGTTGCTGATCACCACATCCGACCACCATAGACAGCCCCACCTCATATAACTCTCTTGAGCGGCCTAAACATCTAAGGGTTTTGAAGCTTGTTTATAGAATAATGAGCTTTTTGTGCTCCTTGAGATTTCTAAGGTTGGACCCCCTTGAGTTGAAATTTTTTGGAAAGATAATTAAGTCTTAACAATGATTTCTTTGTATTCTAATTTAAGTGTGAAGATGCTCTTATGCCAATTTTGGAGAATTGCCCTTAACATTTTGGGAGCTGCATAATTATTGTCAAGAAACGACACCTGGGTTTGCAATTGTTTATGGATGAATTTTTGGCGTGCGGATTCGGGTTTAAATGTTACAATGTGCCTCTTGATATTTGGACCAATTATGGGTTGTATTATGTAGTTAGTGTAATTGGTCCTATTTTGTATCTTGATGAATACACCCAGTTCAAGAATAGAATCATTTTTCCTAATGTTTGTGTTAAAACTCAAGCTAATAAGTAAATCCCCAAGACTTTTATGCTAAATCTAGGTTATGGAACTCTATATAAGTTTAGAGTGGAAGTGCAATGGATTCTGTAAAAGTGTGATCAGTGCAAGGTTTTGTTAAGAAGCATAGTTAGAATGAAGGCGTTAACCTTAAAGGGCACGCAAGCACTTTATTTATAGATTAATTAAACCACACACTAAGATACAATATACTTAACTACACTGGATCACACTAATAATAAGTATAATTATAATAAGCTAACAATAATCATATAAGGAAAATCAATGTGTTTATTGAGAAAAAGATGTATATACCGTTTATACTTTGCATGTTCACAAACCTCACAAAGAAAAGTACTTCTAAGACAATATTTAACCAAAGAAGAAAAAAGTCTTTCTAAAATCCCAAAAGATGAGTAATATAAACGACGATACGACTACAATAAATAATGAAGTATGGAATCAATATCTAGAGTATGGCTAGAAGACGAAGGTGTAAAAGAAGGTGAAAAAGAGACGTCCAAAAAGTAAAGACTGTTATGTGTGCTACCACTACCACTCTGTTCTCGCTGTCACCAATTTTTGAAAAACACAATGAGTAGGAGAAAAGGTTATTGAATAGTTTAATGAACTAGTAAGACTCCTAACAAATAATAAGTTAATAGAAAAATTGGGAACATGAAGAACGGAAGAGAGATAAATGGAAGAAGAGTAATGGATAAAACATTTTCTAAACACAAAAGACAAAGACCCATCAGCAACTTGGACCTTACTTTTACTGGAACAAGTAGAGTAAGACGAAAACACAGATGAAGAAACAATGACATAATCTGTGACACCTAAGTCTATGATCCAAGGAATGTGAGAGGTAGAAACACTAAGTGTACCAATATAAATACCCAAGTGAGCAAAGTTAAAGGAGAAAGTGAAAGTTGAAGTTGTAGGAGATAGGTCAACTTGGGCCAGTCTCACCAAATAGGCCTGCAAAAGCCTCACAGAGATGTGCATGGGAATATATAGGACCACTACGACTGCCACCACATCCACCACCACTTCCCTAAATAAGACGACCATGTAACTTCTAAAAGTGCTTTATAGTATGATAGTCTTGTCAAAGTGCCCACACCGCAATTAGTCACGGTCTATTGATCCACTCTTCTCCTCAAACTTGGAACGACTAGGCCTATCAATCCGTGGGGTAAAAGTCACAACTAACACAGAGAGCTCCAAACATGCATTATAGCATGGCGCTTGCTCCCCTCGTGCTAAACATGGGCACCTACCTCAATGTAGGAAACGGATCTCGACCGAAAAACCTGAACACGAATCAGATTGTACTCAATGTTAAGGCCAAAAGAAAATCATAAGCCCGCTCCTTTTCTACTATCTTTTGAAAAGCAGTAGCATCAGTGATCAAAACCGCCTAAAATCCTGGTAATAATTAATCTCGTGCCACGAACTAATCAACTCGCATAATACTTGGCCATGGACCGGTCTTTCTGATCCAATCAACAAATCTTCTTCTGCAACTCATGTAGTTTAGAATCATTATCGGTCTGAGAGTAAGTCTGAGCAGCAGCTGACTAAATTTTATGTACAATATCCAAAAGTAATAAACTACGACTAATGGAACGTTGTATAGAATGCAGTAACAACATGACTAGAGCATTTCCTCAATACACCGTTGCGAGACGGCCCCACAACAGTCGGTCGTGTAGCTTCATCAATAATATACCCAAATACACCACGAGCAGTGATGACTAAACTACAAGTAGGGGACAAAATCAAAAAATTATTGTCATCTCACTTAACAACGCTAATATGAAAAGATGGATTGTCACTATGAGCCCTTAAGCGACTCAACCTAGTATTCTTATTATTACCGGAAGCTGTATCAGTTTCTGATATGGCCATGGATAACCAAGAACAAGTAATAACAATCCAAAAGAATCAACACAGAATATAACACAAGAAAAGGAACGAGATAGAATCAAGAGTACTCGAAAGACTCAAATCAATTTATACCATATTATGGCAACCCAAACCATTACCAAATAATGTGCTACAAACCCTAGTCGCCTCCAGCAGAGCCAAAAAACTGCAAAGCAAACCCTACCTACCTATCACTTATTGGAGGTTGAAACCGACCAAGGATCACTAAACAAGCTTAGTTGAGCCTTCTGAAACCCTAGTCCACATACATGGAAGCCTTTCCATCATTCAATCCAAGCCAAACCAGCCCCGATCGAGAGTTGCAAAAACCAGATTTGAAAACCACCGTAAATAAGAAAAAACATGAAAAACACATCAAACGATCAAGAAAACAAGGGAAAATTCACAACTCTTCTCTACAATTCTAGTCGATCATCTTGGTTTTTTTCTTTCTTTTTTTCTGGATAGAGGAAGAACAACGAGAAGAAAAATAAGAATAACAAAAAGAAGAGGAAGAAAGAAAGAGATCAAATATACCTTTCACGAGATCGCACTTTAATACCACTTTAATACCAAGTTACAATAACTGTAGAGAAAGGAATAAAAGAAAGAAATTATAGAGAGAATTATCGTGACAGAGAATGAGAGATCAACTTAATAGTTCCCTCCCTCACCACCGTCATATATAATGAGACCATAGTACAATAGTATCCTAAAAAGGGATAACTTATAACCTAACAAAGATGAAATGACAAGAAACCTTCCAACCACCAACTTCTCTCCACTAGCACATTTAATTCCCTTTCCAGAAAGTTCAGTGAAAAGGAACAGTCAAGCACAATGACCATCAACTTGTGCTCCAAATATAAATAGAAAACTACAAACACCTCTCTTTGTCAAAACATCCTCTGTAAAGCCATCCTATTCAACCTAAGAGTAACAATGAAGGTTTGTATTTTACCAAAACAAATATATTGTTCAGTCTAAAAAGAAAGAGAAACGAGTCAATCACCGGCAGCTAATTATTTATAAACACGTCTACAATCCGTTAGTTTATAAATTTACTTTAACGTGTCATGGAGAAACAACCTGAGTGGCATCAAGACATTACTCATATGGTGCCCCGACTTTATAATAATTCTGAAGCAGGGGTCAAGATACAGAAAAGTCTCATAAAGCCTGAAGAAAATATAACCAGCCAGCAACAATAACATAAATTAAATGACCACCTTTGCTTCAAGTTCAATGGAGGCCATATTCTTTTCAGCAAAACTTCTTCTGTGAGCAACAGCTTCAATGATTAAATTCTGAAAACAAAGAAGAGAGATAACATAAGTAATGGGTTAAATACCTATAAAAAGAACACTATGCCAATTCCCAAACATTGAACATGGCCGAAACTATACCTAACATTAATAACAGAATAATATAACGAGGGGATAGAAAATGAATGGCAAAACCTGAAGCCAAACTAATTTTGACCTTAATTTCAATTGCACATTGAAAACGTTGAATATTTAATTTTGCAGCATGGTCAACTAGCTTAGCAATGACAGTATCCAGGTCACCCTCCTGTTCCATCGAATTTAATTTTATCTTTCTTTGATCTAGAAAAATCACCAACAGGAGGGTTAATATGAAAATCCTAAACCATGTGCAAAAATCTTATTTAAAACCGACTTTGGAGATACTTACTGATACGGTTTTCCATTTCACGCCGTTTCCTCTTCTCAAGTTGTACAGAGCGAATAATCTCCTCCTACAAAACATGGTCTAAAATTATGGAGCAGCGACAGAAGGTCTTCAACGGTACTAATAAGGATCAAATACTGTCTAAGTGTACATCAGGAAGCTTCAGACAAAGAGTAATGGTCATACAAAGTTCTCAAGAAAATCTGTTATTAGGTCTACATAATCAACTTTCCAGAAGATGCAGGCATAAATAATGTCTTGAACCTTGAAGATCTGAAGCCACATGAGAAATAGAAACATGACTAGTAGATCAAGCTTAGCAGGCTAATTGATTTTGAGCCCAAGGCATTTTCAGGGTGGGATATTGTCCAATAGTCTTTATAAGGAAATCTAATTCTTCTGATGCAGCAAAAAATAGTTAGGAGATTTTTTTTTAACTTTTGAAGCATGTTTAGAATTGCATGATGCTCCTGATACTAGACGTGACAATATTGTAATCTAGTGCGATGCCTAGAGTATCTTCTCCTACATTTTTTTTTAGGCAATAAGTGAGAAGCCTAATTGGTCCCTCCTTCGATTATAATACCAGTGCACACCAAATTAGTAAATCAGTAAAGAGTTTGTTCACAGGTACTTTTCACAGCAAAGGAAACTTTGCCTAAGTTTTGTCATTTGTCACTTCATCAGAGACCCAAAAGTTCCTTAACTAACCCATTAGAAGCCCAAAAACACTTGCATTACTACAAAACAGCAAAAAATAAAGGACAGATTACAATCGTCCCCAATTAAAATCACCGCCTAGCATCTTATATTATTTTTGGAGTTAAAGTTTGTAGGAGTGCTCTTCACACTCATCTTCCAATGCATACAAGAGGACATAAATTATCCATGTATAAGCTATGCTCTCACAATCTAACGTAAAGTAGCTTACACGCTGCCTGTGAAGTTGAGCAGCCTCATCCTCCGCATGTCTTAAGTCCATCTGAAGAGACTTCAAACTTCCATCTAAATGTGTAACAATTTCATCCAGTTCCTTTTTTCTGCACCTAAGCCTCTCAAGTTCCTGAACATCCTGACCTGAAAATAATGGAAATTTTGGAGCATACAGAGACTAGTAGTATAACTGTAGAAGCAATGTTTTACAGAAACATACTGCACAATAGGAGACGAGAATGATCCACGTTTTCCACAAGGGCTGAAACGTGACCACCATATCTAGATTGAGACCATCTATAATGATTTTCTGGATTCCAAAAATCAAAAATTCCCAATCTTTGGATCTCATCGGCCCTTTGATCAGTTCCCTTGGAACCAATATACTAACCAAAGTACAGAGATATTAGATAACTAAAATTATACCATAAGAGCAAAGTTACTTTCAAAAAAACCACCCAAGAACTAAAATAAACAAATAGATGAATAGTAAGTGTACAGAATCTGAAAGCCTGAATTGGCCAATCAAAACTTCTTTGACAGCACTGGGAGCATCAAAGACTTGGTCCATCCTAGAATAGATGCCAAGGGCACGCATCTAGTTAAAACAACCAATTCAAAACCCTGGTTAATGGTTTACTACAATAAGTTCAAAACCATTACTAATAGCCAAACAAGCCCAAGGGGAAAACATTATTGGCATAACAAAACATGCCTCCTCAGACACATTAAAGGGCTCTTCATCCCGAATTTCAACTCCCACGTGATTTATAACCGGAACATCTAGTGACCCAAGGTTTTTGACCAAGAAGTCACGATCACCAGAATCTTGTGTCATGAAAGACTGCAATGCAATTTAAGACAAACAAACACAAGAAAACATATGAGAGGAAGAAATAAATCAAATAATATAAAATAGAAAATCATCTTGATTTTTATTCAGATGAATAAGTATCACCAACCGCTAATACAAACATTAAAAGTTTTCATTGGACAAGTCATGGAAGGTTGTAATGGAAAAAGGGAACAAACTGAAGCATTAACAATGAAAGTCCATATCTCCTAATAAATATATAAAGGAGTTAGCTCGGAGAAGAAGATTTTAATGTCAACCAAAAGTACAAGGAACTCAATGAATAATCCACCTAGAACTCTGCCTGCATATGAAAACGTATAATGCCACTATTCTCCTCCATAATTATACCTCCTCTGCAAAACCCACCAACAACCATATTTAATATATGCAAAAAATAGCCTATAATTCCTGGTATACAATTCTTTTTCTATAATCACAAACAAATTATATCCCAATCAATGACTGCCTTGTGAATTGATCTGATCCTAACCAACCCCCGGCCCCAGGACACAAGGATGGTATAATGATAATTATGCAACATTAGGGGATGTACAGGGACAGGGCATGACCAAATGTCATCTCACCCCATAAACAAAACCCCATATACCTTTTAGCTTTTAAAGATGAATGCAAGAGATAAGATATTTCTTATATCTAGAAATTATCCAATTAGTAGAAATAGAAAGCTTAGGAGATGAGAGATATTTAAATAGCTTTTATCTACATCTTCATTTTTCTATAAATATAAGAATTTCTATTGTATCTTTCGAAGGCAGAGACCATGTTTAGTGGGATTGAGACCATCAAAAAGCTCCAAAAATACAGGTTTGATTAGAAAATGAGTGGAGCAACAGTTTATATTAAATATTTTTTTATTTATATTTACATTTCTACATGGTATACTTGTCCATCTTGCATGTTAACCAACTCTTCATCTACAAAAATAAGATAAAAATAAGAACAAAACAAAAAAAAGCATCCCTCAGTTCTCCATCATCCCTTATTTGTTGGCCTTCTTCATTGCAAAGTAATTTGTTGGTGCTAGGATCACATTTTCAACCCTTGCAAAGTACATTGCACACCAAAAGGCTATGTGAACTTGGCAATATCTGTCTTATTCCTGATTTTGATTTAAGATCAAAGTTAAAGATTGCACTGTTATTTCTCAATTTAGTGGTCTTTCTTTATTCTTTGTATAAAAAAGAATAAAAGATAAAATAAACAAAAATAAAAATAAAAAGGAAAAAATAACAAAAATTATAAATGCAATGAGCATTTCTTTATGATCCATGCTCGCTTTGAGAGAGAGAGTTGGGGATATTATAGTTTTTTCATTTGAGCTACTTAGTTGTAACTCTTTCTGGTGAATGTAGACTATCATGGCTGAATCACATTAACCATCTGTGTGTGTGTGTGTGTTATTCCACCTTTCATTTTTTAACTCATATATTTTATATTCTCTACAATGAACCCAAGTAGTTCCAAGAATGTAAAGTCATAAACTTATTAAACAACACGAAGACAGGGTTACTCTAAACAACGAAAAATCTACTGCCTCGCCATCAGTACTACCAAACCAAATTGCATACTTCTTCTACGAAGTAATTGCATACAATTTTACCTTTAAAAATGGCCCAAGCTGAAACCAATAAAGTACAGTACAAAGAGCCTCAACACATATACCTCAAGAATATGAGGGGGTTCTCCAAAATTTATTAGCTTAAATACAGTCATTGAAACTGAAAATGTAGTGCTTAAAATCCGTTCATGGGCCATTTGGTACAATGACAGTTTCTTTAGGTTGCTGGGGTTGAATAGTAGGCTTATCAAACAAAATCTCCTAAAGGCTACGGAAGTAGTTTTAAGGTCTGATTGCATATTATTAAGACCACAAAACTTGCATGATTGAATATGCTGGGACCTGGTCTCGTTTTATTTTTGTTTCGCATTAAACTCGGCTTAAAAGTTTATATGTTTTCGGTTAAAGTACTTAATTTCGAGAAAGTATTTTAATTTGAGCATAATGTTGCCGGATAACAGTAATTACATGTTAGTAG
>JAULLE010000001.1:1321019-1333730 GCA_035668155.1 Sarracenia purpurea
TGTGACTCAAAAGATTCCCCTCTCTCTCTCTCTCTCTCTCTCTCTCTCTCTCTCTCTATATATATATATATATATATATATATATATATATATCCTATATTTGTGGAACTTTGGTTGTTCAGTGATATTTAGTAAAGAAGTGCTCCGATTGGTTGGTGAGAAAATTTATGAGGTTTCTTGTTGTAATTGCTGGGAAAAACTATTTTTTAGACGGTAATATTTCCTTTCTTTTCTTTTCCTCCATTTTCTTGGCACCCAATCGATTGACAACGAGCAACAATGACCGAATTCGTTTGTGGGCTTTGCTGATTCTTTGCCCCCTTTTTTCTCACCTGTTTTTATGTTGTTAATGGAAACAACAGCAACCCCAAATCATATTGCTGAAGGAAGGGACCGATACATCCCAAGGGAAGGCACAGTTGGTTAGCAACATAAATGCTTGCATGGCCGTGGCTGATGTGGTGCGCACCACGCTTGGTCCTAGGGGTATGGACAAGCTGATCCATGACGAGAAGGGCAATACAACAATTTCGAACGATGGCGCCACAATCATGAAGCTGCTAGACATTGTTCACCCAGCGGCTAAGATCCTTGTTGACATTGCCAAGTCACAGGATGCTGAGGTATTATTGTTGTATTGTTGTTATTACAACCGTTATTGTTACGACTAATTTATTGGGTAAGTTTTGAAAACAAGAAGTATGTGCAAAGAATTTGAATTTAGCAGCATTTCAATTTTACTAAAGGAATGATGTTCATATCAATTTTGATTAGAGGTTCGTAATATGGGCAATATGAATTTGTATTGGTTCAATGTGCATGGTGGTTGTTTTATAATACTGGCTTCATTTCTGTTGTTGTTCCAAATCCTAAATTAAAGAAATAGGATGTAGGACGGGTCACTGGGAAGTGAGAAGTTGAAATAAAACATGGAAAATTAGTTCATGTAACAGATAATAGGGAGGAGAGATCACGAATGCACAAGTGATAATGCAAGTTCTTTCTGGTTCGAAAAACAACATCAATCTCCAATGTTGTGTCTTGGGTTTATGTTTTCCCCAAAAAGTTGATTATCAAGATGCAAATCATTTCTGAAATAACTTGTTCTGTTGTACTGGACTTAGTTGATTGGAATTCTTTGATTGGAGTTATGTTCCATTGACTGTTGTAGAAAAAACAAAATAAGAAGATTAATTGGACGGAGTGTGGGATTCATGATACTTGTCAAAAATAAAAAAGGAAAAAAGTGTGGGATTTAGGAACGAGAATTGGTAACCGTGCATTGTCAGAACAACCAATTCGACTATAGTTCTTATGTACAATGTGGAGTCGTCATGTAACTCATACACATATAGTTTGTTGGTTCTTTGTGACAATGGAATGAAATCAGAGATATTAACTTCTGTTATTTACTTTGATTTGAGTGCTTTGCTATATCGGGTGCTTTGATTTACTTTGATTTGAGTACTTGATTTGACGAAGGTATTCATTAATGTAATGTAGCAGAGAAGTGTTAAGATTAAGAGCATATACTACTTGTGGAGCTAACTATTTAGTCTTATAATGAGGGCTTATTATGTTTCTTGTAGTGCATTAAGAGTTAATCACAATCTGATGTCTTTGGTGGGTTTGGCATTGGAGAACGCTAACAATTACATGTATATGGAAGTTTCATGTTGTTTTTCTACTTCAATTTGCACAATGGACCTTTTTCACTGCACGTTTTACCAAATTTCGACCTATTCTGATTGTTTTGTAGGTTGGTGATGGAACTACCACGGTGGTTCTACTTGCAGGTGAGTTTTTGAAGGAAGCGAAGCCTTTTATTGAGGACGGAGTTCATTCTCAAAATCTGATCCGTAGTTACCGTACTGCATCTTATTTGGTATGGGTTCCCCATTTTATTAGTTTAAATTTTTTTTTCTGTTGTTGTGTTCAACAGTTTTGTTCTTATGCATATTTCATACTCGATGTTGTACAATAGGCAATTGAGAAGATCAAAGAGCTTGCTGTTAGCATAGAAGGAAAAAGTTTAGAAGAAAAGAAAACTTTACTGGCAAAATGTGCTGCTACAACACTTTCTTCAAAGCTTATTGGTGGAGAAAAGGAGTTCTTTGCTTCTATGGTGGTTGATGCTGTCCTTGCAATCGGCAATGCTGATAGGCTAAATATGATTGGAATCAAGAAGGTAGAAATATTTGACGCTGGAAATCATATATTTGTTGGTTTCATTGTTACATTGCAATTATGATATTGTCTAACATGGACTCTTCTTTCCTTATGTTTTGGATATTTTGTATACCATTGAGCTTTTAGCTGCTGTTCCTAATCAATCTTGCCATTGTTTATTTGTAGAAATGATTACTATTCATTGTACTGTGTAAAGTTTAAATCTATGATGTTATTACAACTATGTAAGGCTCACAATCTAAAATGTATGTGTTTGGAGTATTGCTTTTGCAATGGACAAATGTAACTCGTAAGAAACTATATAATAGATTGGATTATCTATGACAAGATATATCGATATTTGACATCCCTATAGTTGGCTGTCATGACTTGAACAGTACAGTTTAACAAATAACTTGTTTTGTGAGGATTTGGGAAGCCAATATGCATGTGGGTACAGTACATCAAGAAGCACTCTATACACCTCTTTGTAATATTTGAACATGAAGAGAAATTACATTTGACATAGTTTTGGCTCAATCTTGTTTAACCTTAGAACTCGACATAGCTAATCTGCACTCTTAACCCATGTGAATGGCCTAATAAGCACACATACACATATAGAACGTGAATACAACACAAAAATAAACACGTTGAGACCACAATTTTTGGAAATGGATATGGAACACGAATACAACATGATACAGACACATTGACATTTGACACAACAATTATAAAAAAATAAATACAGGACACAAGACAACAAATAGATATATGTTTTTACTTGCGTAAATAATAGGATTTCTCAATTTCTAACATTAAAAATACATTTATATATTAATACATCAACATCATGTAAATCATTTTCCACATTTTACTTTTTTTGTACATCAAAAAATAAGAATGGAAAACAATTTCTAATATTCGTTTAGAACGCTATGTTCGCAAGTAAATTGGAAGTTTTAGACTTTAAAATCCTTATATTAAAAGGCTTAACGTAATGGTTATATATTAAAAGGCTTAACGGAATGGTTATATATAATCCATCGAATCAATTTTATTCTTGCCTTTCGGTATAATTTCCTCAAAGGTTGCAAGTTGAGGTGTCTTGTTAATGTGTAAGAGATGGGAATGCTTCGGTAATAAAAGTGAACGCTTTGGACATGCCCAAAAAATTAAAACTAGTTGGGACACGGGGGTGCGTATGATGTGTCGGGGACGTGTACGACGTGTCAGGGAGCATTTGCATTGTGGGGGGTCAGTTGAATGATAAAATAACATGTCCCAGTTTTGGCTCTTCTGGTTTGTACGAAGGTGGATAGATGTGATGTAGAAAAAAGAAAAAGAATAAAGATAAAAGCAAATTTATATGTGATTTATATAGATTAAAAAGCATAAATTCTCTAACAGTGTAAGAGGAGCCTCAAATGGAAACCTTTAATGATAAATCTTAATGATTGAGTATCGGAGAAAAGGCTGTCAACGATAATATCTTGTTGTAATAATTATAATTAGAGTGATCCTAATTAGAATGATTGTAGGTTAATTGAGATTGTAGGCTGATTAGAATGATTGTAGGTTAATCGAGTGATTGATTGTAATTAGAGTGATTGTAGGCTAATTAGAGTGATTATAGGCTAAATGAGTGATTGTAGACTAATTGGAGTGATTGTAGACAGAAATTATGGTAATACTTTTCTATTTAATGAGAATAGATCTTCCATTGAGAGGCATTCATATCATTTGACATGGTATCAGAGTCGGAATTCTAAATTACGTACTTAATTCTTTGTTCCTTTCTGGGGGGTTGGATTGTGGAATTCTTTTATGGTTCCTTTCTTGAGACTTCTTGGTTTGGGCTGTCAAACTTCTCATTAGGGTTGTCGACCATTTCTGGGTGTAGAGAGATTTTGTTCTGGCTAGGCATTGGAGCAACACAGTTGGGTATTATGGGATTTATCATTCTTGGCACTTTAAAGCCCTTTCGGCATTAACGTCTTTTTTTTTACACGTTCAGTTATTTCCTTTTGGTTTATCATGTCGGGAGAAAAATTTATTGTTCGTTTTAATGGAAAGAATTGTTCCACTTGGGAGTTTCAATTCAAGATGTTTGTGAAAGACAGAATTATCTGGTCACATTTTGTTGAGGAGTCTAAAGTTCCCATTGATCCCAAGGGGATTGATTCTTAAGAAAGCAAGGATGTTCATATTATTTCTTGGTTACTCGGTTCTATTGAACCACATATGGTGAATAATCTTCGATCACTCACTATTGCCAATGAGATATGAATATTTATTTTCTAAATAACGCTGCTCGAAAGTTTCAATTGGAGTTAGAAATTGACAACTATCGCCAAGGTAATCTTTCTATTGAACAATTCTATTCTGGATTCCTTAATTTATGGAGTGAATACTCCGGGATAGTTCATGTTACCGTTCCCAAGGAAGCTTTAGTGGCACTACAAGTTGTTCATCATGAGAGTCAAAAAGATTGATTTTTGATGCAGCTAAGACCAAAATTTGGGATTGCACGCGTTGGTTTAATCATCTGGAATCTTGTTTCATCTTTGGATGTTTGCTTGGGGGAATTAATACATAAAGAACAATGTCTAACCATTCAGCTTGGCCTCACTACAGAAACCATGCTGTTTGAGATGGTTAATATGGCATATGCTGCTTAGGGTAAAGTAAGATCCAAGTCACAGACTCATTGCTATAGTTGCAAAGAGATTAGACATATTACCAAGCATTGCAGCGAGAAATTCTGCAATTATTGCAATAGGGAGGGACATATGATTAAAGATTGTCGAGTGCAACCTCAAAACGGCGTGCTCTACCCTTCCTAAATACTGTCCAGTCCAATTTCGCCGTTACCTCTTCGATTTCTTCTTCGAATCAGCACTTTGTAAGCAATTCTTCCTCTACCTTTACATCCGAGATGGTCCAACAAATGATTGTTTCTGCCATCTCTGCTTTCAGCATACAAGTTTAGGGAAATATACTTATTTCTTCTTGGTTGATTGTTTCCGCGGCTTCCAATCATATGACTAGAGATGCTTTAGATAATGTATGTATGTATGAGGGTGAGCAACATTTTCAGATTGCCAATGATGATTGGAACTTTGGGGTCTTCCTTTAACAATTTTTTTGTGTCCCCAAACTTATCTGCTAATTTAATTTCTATTGGTCGATCGGTAGATAATAATTGTAAAATTCACTTTGATCGTGATGGTTGTCATGTGCAAGATCAAGCGTCAGGAAAAGTGATAGTAAAGGGGCCTAAAGTGGGACGTCTCTTTCCTCTTCAGTTTTCCATTCCTCGTTCTGTTTCTTTCGTTTGTACTGCTATCATTCATAATAGTCATGTATGGTAAAAAATGGGGACATCCCAGCTCTGTTATTTTGATTCATCTTGTAAAACATGGTTATTTGGACAATAAAGATTTGTTTTCAACTTCTACTATGTCTTTTGATTGTGGTTATTACAAGCCTTTTTTTTTTTTGGGTAATTCGGTTGTTGTAAACTTGGTAAAAGCAAATCTTTATCCTTTCTTTTGCATGGCAATCGGGCTTTTACTTGTTTTGAGATTATTCATATTGATGTATGGAGCGCAGTCTTGTTATTTCACATACTCAATACAAGTATTTTGTGACATTTATTGATGGTTATAGTCGTTTTGTTTGGGTATATTTTATTCGTTCTAAATTTGATGCGTTTTTTGTCTTTCATAATTTAGTTGCCCTATTGAGAATTAATTTTCTACTTGTATTAAGATTCTACAATCTAATTATGGGGGGAATATATGTCAAATGACTTTCAATCTTATCTAAGAATGAAGGGTATTCTCTCAATGTTCTTGTCTTTACACTCCTCAACAGAATGGGGTTGCAGAGCATAAGAATCGTCTTCTTTTGGATGTTTGTACCTTACTAATTGACTCTTCTGTACCTCCTAGATTTTGGGTAGAAGTTTTATCTACGGTTGTTTATTTGCTTAATCGTCTACCATCCCAAGTTCTCAATTTTGTTTCTCTGTACTCTCGTTTATTTGGCGTTGCCCTTGAGTATAACTCTCTTCATTTCTTTGGTTGCGTTTGTTTTATTCACTTACTATCCACAAGCTTGCTCCTCAAGCAGTTCGATGTGTTTTTCTTGGATATAGTAATGTTCATAAAGGGTTTGTATGTTATGATTTGCCTACTAATAAACTTCATATTTTTTGAAATGTAGTTTTATTTGAAAATCAATATTTCTCTCAGTCTTCCAGTTATGATTTCTCTTCAGTTTTGCTTCCTTGTTTTAAGGATATATCTTGTCTTGTTGAGCGCTTTAAGCCAGAGGTTGTGTATCAGAGACATCATCCGTTGTTTCCTTTGCTTGACGTTGCCTCGATGCCCGATCCTATCCCGGTTGAACCTCGTCTGTCATCACGGATTCACGCCCTTCAGATAGGTTTGAGTTCTCTCATACAGTCCTTCAAGCCACTCTTAATACTACTATTGTACCTAAGTCTTACTATCAGGCCTCTACTCAAGCATGTTGGCAGCAAGCTATGCAAGAAGAGCTTTAGGCTCTTCAGGGCAATCACACCTGGGATATTGTTCCTCATCTTGATGGTGCTATACTTATTGGCTGTAAATGAGTTTATATTATAAAACTATAATCTAATGGTTCTATTGAAAGGTATAAAGCTTGTCTGGTGGCCCTTGAAAATCGATATGAGAATAAACTTGATTATAAGGAGACGTTCGCACCTCTGGCAAAGATGATTATTGTCCGCACTATTATGGCTATTATTGCCTCGAAAGGGTGGTCACTTCGACAGATGGACGTAAAGAATGCATTCCTGCATGGAGACCTCGAAGAATAAATATACATGGCTCCACCTGGCGTGTTCATTCATTCCTCTTCTGAGGTTTTTCGTTTGAAACGGTCTCCATATGGATTGAAGCAAGTGTCATGTGCCTGATTCGAGAAGTTTCATTCTACCATTCTTTATTTTAGTTTTATTCAGAGTTAGTTTGAGTCCTCTCTTTCTCCGGATGACGACTACTGGGCTTGTTGTACTTCTCATATATGTGGATGATATTGTTATTATAAGATCTGACCCTCAGTGGATTGAGCAACTAGAGGCACATCTCAATACTACATTTCATATGAAGATCTTGGTCCTTTGTAGTATTCTCTTGGTCTTGAGGCATACCGATGTCCGGCTGGCACATTTCTGCATCAGCACAAGTATACTCAAGAGGTTCTCATCTTAGTAGGTCTTTAGTTTGGAAACTCGGTCCTTACACATACGGAGGTCAACTTGAAGCTACAACAAGAGGATGATGCGCTATTATTTGATCCCTCGTCGCATAGACAACTATTAGGGAGTTTGAATTATTTGATAATTACTCTCCTTGATATTTCTTTTGCAGTATAGCAGGTTAGTCAGTTTATGCAGGCTCTTCGCCATTCTCACTTGACCGTTATATGGCGTATTCTTCGTTAACTCAAAGGCATTTTTGGTCGTAGGTTATTTTTTTCCTACAGAGACTTCTTTACAGTTGACGGGTTTTAGTGATTCGAATTGCGCTGGTTGACTTGATACTTGTCGTTCAATTACTGGTCGGTGCATATTTCTTGATAATGCTCTTATTTCTTAGAAGAGTAGGAACAAGATCGAGTATCTAAATCCTCAACCAAGTCTGAATAGCGTGCTATGTCATCCGCTTGCTCTGAGATTGTTTGGCTTCATGGTCTATTGGGTGAACTTGGTGTTCTTCAGCTTACTCCTACTCCCCTTCATGTTGACAACACCAGTGTTATTCAAATTGCTGCCAATCCAATCTTTCATGAGCTCACAACGCATATTGAAGTAGATTGTCAATCCTATAAGTGAAGCACTTGACTAACATGTGATTACTTTTCCTTAAATTTCCATTGAGTTTCAGACGGCTGATGTGTTTACCAAGGCTCTATTTCGTCACCGACATGAATTCATGGTTGACAAATTGATGCTCCGTGATCCACCGGCATCAATTTGAAGGGATAAGTCAAAGATAATATTTTGTTGTAATAATTTTAATTAGAGTGATTGTAGGCTAATTAGAGTGGTTGTAGGCTAATTGAGTGATTTTGTAATTAGAGTGATGGTAGGCTAATTAGAGTGATTGTAGTCTAATTGAGTGATTGATTATAATTAGAGTGATTGTAGGCAGAAATTATGGTAATACTTTTCTATTGAATGGGAAGAGATCCTCCATTGAGAGGAACTCAGACCATTTGACAAAGGCTTTAGGTAGTTTGAGAGAAGAGGGTGTGTTGTTATTATCCAAGATGTTGGTAATTAATGATCTATGTAAGTACCTGGGTTGTAATCAGTTTTGCTAACATGCTTCATCTTAACCTCATGTCTATTTCAGCCAGCTTAAATTGTCATGTATCTTCCATAACTGTGCAAATTTTGGGCCCCTGAAGTCTGAACTCAGTCCATTAATACGATTGGATGTCAACGATAATGATTTGTAGCAGGGATACAACTATTTAGTTGATACATTGAAGTTATGTGGTTAGACTTGCCTGATTTTGTACTCATATATGTATATTGCCATATATCTGGATTTGCTCTACCTTACTTGGCTTATGACATTTTAGTTAATTTGAATTAGCCCATAGTTAATTTGAATTAGCCCATATAGAGCATATTAAAATATTCCCCTCATTGCAATTTATTTCTAATTTGTGCTTTTTGGAAATCTTTGCTTTCATTGGCAGTGTAAGAAAGTTTGGAATTTTCTTGACATAGTAGTTAAAAACTAATGTCTTTGGGGAATTGATTTTAATTTATAGGTTCCAGGAGGTAACATGCGGGACTCCTTTCTTGTAAATGGTGTTGCCTTTAAAAAGACGACCTCATATGCTGGGTTTGAGCAGCAACCAAAAAAGTTTCTAAAGCCCAAGATTCTTTTATTAAATGTTGAATTGGAACTGAAATCGGAGAAAGAAAATGCAGAAATAAGGTAGGATTATTTGCAGTAACATTAATTTCTTGATGCTGAGCATACCTGATGTATTTTCTTATTTGTTGCAGACTTTCAGATCCATCACAGTATCAGTCAATTGTTGATGCCGAATGGAACATCATATACGACAAGTTGGATAAATGTGTAAAAAGTGGGGCCAAAATTGTTCTTTCTCGGCTGGCTATTGGTGATCTTGGAACTCAGGTTTTTTACGTTATACTTAAGTGCAATATCTTCGATTTGCATGGAACACTAGGAGTATGCATAGACCTCACTTAGAATGTTTGAATTTATCCCAAAAATTGGGGCAGTTATCTTTTAGTTCCATCTCATTTTTAGAAAACCATTGGTTGGGTTCATTGGTAAATTTGGCATTGTTTCAAGTCTTCGATAGAAATGTAATTTTTTTTTGGGGGTAAATGTCAATTCCAATTTTGTGGCAAGGTGTGGTATTATGACCCATTAGAACGATGCTTTTTTAATTTTATTGTGTCGACACATGCCTTTTCACTAAATAATAGTTGCTTAAAGTGGAAGGGGTGGTCAGGCAGTGAAAGCATATAGAAGAATTTAAGGTTTGTAGTGCCTATGTGACATCCATATGTATGTAAGTTATTTGTGTTCTAAGAAATACCTTTCGTGCTTATTGCTAATCTATACCTAAAATAAGAATAAATATTGGAAAGTAAGTCAATCTGCTAATTGATTATGTCAAGTCACCAATTATTTCAAAAGTTTAAGTAGTTAGGAAATTTGCCCAACAATGTATGTCAAGCTATACAACACACTCCCCCTCATGTGTGGTCTTGTCTCGCACGTGGATAGGAAACAAACTGAACAGGTGTACAAACACACAGACTTGAATCCAAGACCTCATGGAACTGATACTACGTTAAATTAATAATTTTCCTAAAAGCTTAAGCGGAAATGGGTCCGACAATGTATATCAAGTTATCCAATAAATTCTTCATTAATCAAAATAAATTCTATGTAGATGTGAAATACTACATTAAATTGATTTTTTAAAATTTATAATTTGATGGATGCTATAGATTTTTTCTTACTTGGCAACTTCTCTTTTGTTACTTTTGAATTCCTGTATGTTTGAGAGGTTCCATTTTCGCTGGGATCTAGATTTTTTCTTGATGTTAGCAAGGTTCTAACTAGATTTTTTCTCTGAATCTTGGAATCGAGGTTTCATAATGGATTCGTCACCTAAGTAGGATGTTCCCTTGACTAAGCTTTGGAATGCATGTGGTGGCAATCAGAGAAGGATCAAAGTTCATGTTGACGTGACTTTCCTAGGTTTCTTTGAAGAATTCTAAATCCACATCATTCTCTCTCTGTGGGGGCTATCCATGGGAGGAGGGCTCTGGGTTTAGCAATCCTCCATTTTTTTTTTCTTTTCGTTATACTTTACATCAACTCAATTTGGCTTTTTTGCCATGTAGTTCTGCATTTATACTAAATTGGGGGAAGTTGTGGCTATTTTAGTTCGTTGGCGAATGTCAAAACAGAATCCTCAAATAGTTGGTGTTTATCAGTATTTTGCAGACCGGGATATATTTTGTGCCGGTCGTGTTACGGAGGAGGATCTGCAGCGAGTTGCAGCTGCAACTGGTGGAACTGTGCAGACATCTGTTAATAATATTATTGACGAGGTTTCTGCTTTGACTTAACTATTGATCAGAAAATGAAAGCATCAGCAGTCAAATGCTGTTTAAGTAAACAATTAATCATTAATCGTTGATCTTTAATTGATTTTAAGGTTCTTGGGTCCTGTGAGATTTTTGAGGAAAAACAAGTTGGTAATGAGCGGTTTAACATATTTAGTGGATGCCCATCAGGTCAGACAGCCACTATTGTTCTGCGTGGAGGAGCTGATCAGGTTTTGTCTATTTTCCATGTGCATACATTAAGTGAATATTTGTTTGTTTTTTTGGCTCTTATGTCTAGTATTGTATGATTTTCAGTTCATTGAGGAAGCTGAACGAAGTTTACATGATGCAATCATGATTGTTAGGAGGGCTCTGAAAAACTCTACTGTGGTTGCTGGTGGTGGTGCTATAGATGTATGAACTTTTGATTATTTCTCATAAAAATGCTCTTAAAATCTCAGGATATAATCCCTTGATAATTTAAACTATTTATCTTGGTCATAGATGGAGATAAGCCGATACTTGAGGCAGCATGCACGAACAATAGCCGGGAAGTCTCAGCTTTTTATTAACTCCTATGCTAAAGCTCTCGAGGTAGGTGTGACCGGGCACTCTTGTTTAATTTTCCTAAGATGGTTTACATACCCCCTGTTAGAAGTTTAGAACGTATATGGTAACTTTGCAAGAAAAGGTTCCAGCAATTTTTCCCATTAAATTAATAGACTTGCTTATGGGTATATGATCCCAGTGTGCTCCCCGAATTATACATTTGCTTTGTATAACTCTGAAATAATATTGGGTATTGACGGTTAATTTTCATAAAGGTGGTTTGCTTGCTCACCCGTATAACTTAGCTAATATAGTTTTGAGCTCTTGCAACTGGGTTTTTTTTGTCAATTTGGAGTCTTTGCCTTTGCTGCTTCCTTTATTAACCGATACGTGAATAAACTAAAATGTTTTTTGTTCTTAAAAGGTAACCATCGATAAATAGCTTTCCTTGCATGTTCTAATGTAGGGAGAGGGAGTGAGGGAGAGAAAAGAAGGGGTGGAAGGATGGGGAGACAATAGACAACATACGTGTTTCTTGATTGCTGGTTAATTTTTACATAGATTACACATGTATGTATTTTAAACCAATGTATGTATGTTAATTTTCTGTTATTTTTATGGTATACTGTACTTTTTACGTAGATTATACCTTTATGTACGCTAAACCAATGATATTTTCTCTTTCTCTAGATCTCAATTGTATGTGCATGCAAATCTAATTTTCTGTTATTTTTGTTGTTAATACTGTCGTTGAGCAATTTGCAATCTTAAATGATACAGTACACATTTTTCTGCCATATATAAAATAAAATGAATCTGGTTTCTCTAACAATTGTCTGTCATTAACAAAACATAGATTCTTAAGATATGAAATAAATGTTGATTATTCGAAGCTCAACGACTACCAAGGAAATGTTAATAGGAATTTTAATTAACAACTTTATATTATGTTATGTGTACATGAATCTTATCAATTTTTACCTTGTAATGTTTTTAAAACTTAATACACTTGTATGTGTATCTTATAGCTATTCTAGAGATAGCAAGATATAAAATATTGAATAGGTCAGTGTATCAGGTTATGCTACCTTCTCTAGGAATTGATACTAGGTTTTGGTGCATGCCTATGTGTCACGGGTCGACTCTTTTATACGCAGCAGAACTGTTACCCGTGAGGCATCCGAACTCCACCAAGTACGAATCCGCCTTTCCCTCTGACCATCCGAGTGTTTTTCGATCACCCGTTTTCAAATTCTTCGATTAGGGCCCGTACTTTGTCAAGCAGGAACAAACTCCCCACATGGAAGTCCCGTATAACCCGGAAG
>JAULLE010000001.1:1407095-1417900 GCA_035668155.1 Sarracenia purpurea
GGACTGTTGGAAATTGATTAAAAATCTAAATTCTAAAAACAAGTCCTACAAGAAAGAAATTACTTCTTTAAATTCAATAATAGAAACTTTGGAAAAAGAAAACAAAGAACAAGTTTCTAAAGTCGAATTTCTAGAAAAGGAAAAGGAAAATATTGTCCCTAAAATATCAACCAACTTTGAAAAAGAAAATATTGTATTAAAATAAAAGGTTGATGATTTAGGCAAAACCATAACTAGATTTACTCAAAGTGAAGAAAATCTAGATAAGATTCTTGGAACAAAATGCACTTTCAAAAGGGGAGGACTTGGATTTAATTCAAATGAAAACAAAACAGTCCTTAAGAATGTCATTCTTGAAGCTCCTCTATTAAAGCCTATAAGCTGCAACTTTTGTGGCAAAAATGGGCATAAAATTGATTTTTGTCATTCTAGATTGAAAGGCAACAAACCTACTAGAAAGGTTTGAATTAAGAAGGGTGATTCTCCACCCAAAGTTGCCAAGGGCCCTACAAAAAGACCATCACCAAATCTACATATAAATGATGACACCTCAATGCAATATTGGAGAACTCCCAAAACCTTTTTTAGACCACATAGGAGACAATCTGTTAAAAGCAATCTAAATGGAAAGCCTATCAAAAGGCTCCCGCTAATAGAAAATAGGAGACCTACAAACATTGGGCAATCTAATTGGATAGCCAATTACAAACCTCATGTTAAAAGATACTATGTCTCTTATATGCATAGACAAAATAATTATCTTGTGCATAATATGCTTCATGCTAATCCTGACCCAATATTATGTGGGTACTAGGAAACTATGCATATGATTATTTTGCAGGAAACCAAGAGGAATATTGGCTAAGGAATATGAAGGGCAAGGTAAAACTCTTTCCATACTAAAAGCTCAAAACTTGGAGAACTTGTCACATGAAGGTGACAGCATATGCTAAGGCACAAATTAGGCAAATTTGGGCAGATCTTTGGCATGCAAAAGTGGTAACATCTAACACTTTTAGATTAAAACTTTGCTGCTATCTTTAAGCCTATTTGATGATTAGTATGTCATGTATATCATGCCTTTGATATACTTATCATATGCCTAAACATTGAGTCATTGCATGATTCAACTTCTTTGGTGTTTCTATTCAGCTGATAGAAGTGTCGAACCCTGTAAGCTCAATTATGATTTTAGTTTCCCAACAAGCATCAGTATGCTAAATAGGTGATCAAAATCACCAATGGTCCTCACACACACCCTAACGAGCTTAAGTACTACGACTTAGCTAAAAATCCCATAAGCTCAACCTCTAGGGAATTCCACCAAAACCCTATGCAATTGAGTCACTAAGGATCACAATTACACACACACATCATCAATTACATGTTCTAGGGCTTAGAAAGCAAAACCCACAAACTCTATGTTTATACCCATAATCCATCAAAAATCCTAATACAAGATTTTCACCAATCCATAGTTTTCTTCAAATTGATAAGGTACCAATGCTCTAATAATCATCTACAAAGATAAAAACTAATCAAACCTCAAGTTTCATACACCTAGCACCTCCAATTCTTGGATCTAGGTCTAGGGATCTAGGATTTTTAATTAAAACCCAACATAACCCCTAAAATAATCACACAACATACATTTTATTCAAAGGTTAGGGCAAATCATACCTCAAAGATAAAGATTAAGCTCTAAATCAGTCTAAGTCCGAGCTCCAATCTCAGCAAATTCCTAGTAAAATGTTTGGTTCAGTAAAAACATAGAAATGAGGATGAATAGCTTTAATCACACGAAGAAATCAAGATAAAACTTACCAAACAAGGCTTGAAAACCATCCCAAACACATGCTCCAAACCCTAGTCATCACCCCTCAACCATATCAGATGTTAGAGCGAGAAAGGATATAAGAAAATACCCAAAATGCGATCTAAAATGTAGCTTAAATATGTTCTGCCCTGAGCACCTCGCTCGAGCGAACCCTAACCCCAAATGAAGGCCCTAATTCAAAATTCTAAAAATGACGCCCCATTTTCAATCCAAACGATACCAAACTTCACCCGACACTCTAGAATAATTAACCGAAGGTTCCAAATCAAATGACATGATCATGGGACCCCGAATTGATATTAAACTTTAAATCCATTGAGAATTTTAACCGATTTTATGAAAAAACCACTTATACGCCGGTTATGAATTAAAACTTAAAATCAAAATGGTCAATAATTCCATCACTCTTGGTTCACCAAACCATTCAAACGATGTCATTTTAAGATAATAATAATAAATGAAATAGGATCGGGTCATTGCACAGCTCCTCCCTCGGGATCGGGCTAGACAACAAAGGTGGATTCGTCAAGTATACTTTGAGGTGGGCCAAAGCCCATTCGCACTCCTCAGTCCATGTGAAATCCTTTCTTAGTGTCTTAAGAAATGGTAGGCATTTGTTAGTGGCTCTGGATACAAAGCGGTTTAGAGCTGTAATTCTTTCAGTCAATCGTTGTACCTCATTCGTCTTAGTTAGAGGTTGCATCTCCAAGACAACTCTAATTTTATCCGGGTTTGCTTCTATGCCTCTCTAGTTGATCAAAAACCTAAGGAATTTTTCGATTGATGCCCCAAATGCGCACTTAACTGGATTAAGCTTCATTTTATATTGATCTAAGACTTGAAACACCGCTGCCAAGTCGGCCAGGTGCTGGTCTACAATTTTGCTTTTTATTAACGTATCATCTATATAAACCTCCATATTCCTGCCAATCTACTTCTCGAACATTTTATTAACCATGAATTGGTATGTACCCCCAGCGTTCTTAATCCCAAAGGGGATGACCCGATAGCAATATAACCCCCTTGGGGTGATGAATGAGTTCTTTTCCGAGTCGGGTACATGCATGAGAATTTAGTTGTATCCGGAGAAGGCATCCATAAAGCTGACAAGCTCGTGGCTAGCCATGGAACCTACCAATAGATTGATCATTGGAAGGTGATAGCTGTCCTTCGGTCAGGCTTTATTTATATCTGTGAAGTCAATGCACATCCTTCACCTACTATTGGATTTTTTTGACCATAACTACATTGCCCAACCACTCTAGATAGGTTATCTCCCTGATGAAGCCTACGGCTTTGAGTTTGTCGATTTCTTCAATAATAGCTTCTTGTCTTTGGGGTGCAAATACCTTGTGCCTCTGTTTAACTAGCTTCATACGTGGGTCAACATTCAGGTGGTGTACCATGACGCTACGGGAAATCCCAGGCATATCCACACTACTCCATATGAAGACATGCTTATGCTCTGATTGAAACCCAACCATGGAGCCTTTCAAACTATCTTCTAATTGTGACCCCAGTTTGACAGTCTTGCACTTATCCTCGATGTCGATATGCACCTCTTTCAGGTCTTCCACTGGCTGGGGACCCTCATATTCTCTGTCATGTTCTGATTCCGATTCCTCCGTGTTTGGGGCCTCATGGGGGTTGGGATCCCTCAAAGAGGTCATGCAGCATTCCTGTGCTAATAGTTGGTCTCCCTTCGCGTACCACACTTCTTTAGCTGCGGGGAACTTCACCATCAGGTGGTAGGTGGAAGCAATTTCTTAGAATTGATTGAGGGTTGTCCTGTCCAAAATGACATTATACGCCGATGGGGTGTTCACAACCAAGTAAGTTACCATCTTTAGGACCTTCTCTTCCCAATCCTCGATGGTCGTAAGGAGCTGAATTATTCCCAACGGGTATACTCTCTCCCCTACAAGTTCCACTAAGGGAGCTTCCATGGGCTGAAGTTTCTCTCGGGCAATACTCATCTGGTTGAAGGCACTGGCAAAGAGGATGCTAACCGAACTTCCAGTGTCAATGAGTACCCTTCTTATTTTGTAATTACCGATCAGGAGGCTTATGATAAGGGGATCGTCGTGGAGTTGCTGGACAGGAAGACCATCCTATTCTGTAAAAGAAATGGCGAGCTTGTCATAGGTTAAAGTGTTGGGTCCTTTAGGCGTGTGCTTAGAGCTAGACCAGGATATGAGTCGCTTGATGTGCATTTTTCTTGTTGATCAAGGGGGCCTCCTTCGGCGAAGCCACCGGCTATGGTCCTGATCTCGAGATGATGCTCTTCTCTTCTCGTCTTTTGCTATTGCTGCTCTTGCTAATCAAGCTCGTCTCGCTGCTGATCGCATTGATCAGGTCTCGACTGCTCAGTAAGGAAGCGGTCACGCTTTCCTTGTCAAACCATCTTCTTAATCAGATTTCTCGTATCACAACAATCCTCTATGTCATGGTCGTTATCCTTATGGAACGGGCGGCATTGGTTCTTCGAGTGCTTGGTTGGGGGGTTTTTGAGTTTCTCTGGCCACTTAACAACCGGATCTCTTTGAATATAGAACGAATCTACCTGGGGCATCTTGAACTTCGGAGGAAGAGAGGCATCCATTATGGAGGTTGTAAATGGGGATTCTAGCTTGCGCCCCTCATCATCAATGCTGGGGGGTGGGGGGTGTATTCTTACCCTTCATTGCTCGCATCATCTTGTTCATTTGGGCTTTGACCTCCCTCAATTGCTCGTTGACGATCGTATGAATCTCGGATGATTCCACTTCTTTCACTTTGAGATTAATAGGGGGTTTCCTATGAATAGGCTCCTAAACCGATGTCGATCTTACTAGCCACCTCTTCCTCGCCTTCGTGAGGATTTCTAGGATTATTGGCCCTTATCTCGACATGTTGTGCTTCTAGATTATCGTGAGTTTGTTCCTTCAACTTTGTCTATCCTTGAAATTGTTGTATATGTTTCTGGTACTTTTGAACCAGTTGGAAGATTCCTTGGGTGAGCTGTTGAAGCTGTTGTTGCATTAGGTCAGAGAGAGGAATAGGGTGTGGAACCTTCATAGGTTGATGGTTTGGATGATTTTTATCGGCCATCGATCCGGTGCGAACCATGAATCGATTCAATACTATCAAAAAAGAAAGAGATTTCCCACAGACGGCACCAAATGATAGCGTCAGAATATGAGATAGTCCACAATGAGCTCTTTGGGCCTGCGAAACGAATAAACACTTTATATAGGGCACCAGACGAGTTTCCGATATACCCTCTCCGACGGTCAAGTCAGTTATCAACTAAGGTAGAAGAAGGTAGAAAGAGATTGTAGCTAGGGTTTTGTTATGAGAGTGCGTACCTTTCCACTTGATTGCCTTAAGCTTATATATCCCATCGGATAGGATGACACGTGGTGCTCCCAGCCACGTGGCTCTCCCAGCCACGTGGTGGTCGATTGTGATATCTTTTTACAACCGAATGTGGAATGCCAGGGATATTCCCCTCGCAATTGTCTTGGAAGGGTTCACTCATGTGTGAAAGCATGATGTGTGCTCCTCACGGGGCCGCACCTTTAGCCGAAATTACGAGACCCTTACCTTTGGGTTAGTTTATCAAGGATGGCCTGCATAAGTCAGATTTTGTCCAATTCGGTGTAACCGATCTAGCTTTGTTGTTGAGTATGTTGCTTTGCCTCAGCTCGATGAGTGGAGTCTACTCAATAAATGGTCACGCGCCTGAGCAGTGCACGAGTGGTTATGCTGATCAACTGGTTAGTAAGTGGCCTAGCTGATCATTCATCTGGGTTAGATCCCTCTCCCATCATGGGCCTATGGCCTTTCGATTGACTGGGCCTGGCCTGTGGTTAGTATGCATACCTATTAGTAGTCCCCTATTCTTGATGATGTTCGGTTGAAGGCCAGAGACCATGAAGAATACTAGTTTTCGGCCTTCCTTATGCTCGAGTAAAATCGGGTTTGCTTTAGATTTTGGTCTCCTATCTTATACTGATTAGTTGATGAACTATGGGTGGGAGACTGGCTTCATTAAGAGTACCCAAGAAGAGAACACATCTTATGCCGTCAATGGGTTTTCTAGGTTGTTAAAAAATGCTTCGTTATCCCGTTATTAATAATGTACATAATTACACTCGTCGTTTTCTCGAGGTAATCAATGCTAACAAACTGATCAGACAATCGAAAGGTCGTAGGCCCATGATGTCAGAGAGATCTAACTCGGATGGTTGATCAGCCAGGCCGCTTACTAACCAGCTGATCAGCATAACCGCCCGCGCACTGCTCAGGCGCGGAATCGCTTACCGAGTAGCCTCTACTCATCAAGCCGAGGCAAAGCTACATACTCAATGACAAATCCAGATCGGCTACACCGACCTGCACAAAATCTGACATGTACAGGCCATCCTGATCAGCCAACCTAAAGGTAAGGGTCTTGTAATTTCAATTAAAGGTGCGGCCCCCAAGGAGCAGACATCACGCATCTACACGCGAGTGAACCCTTCCAAGACAATTACGAGGGGAATATCCCTGGAATTTTATATTCGGCTGTAAAAGATATCACCATCAACCGCCACGTGGCTGGGAGCACCACGTGTCATCCTATCCGACGGGATATATAAGCTTAAGGTAATCAAGAGGAAAGGTACGCACTCTCATAAAAAAAACCCTAGCACAATCTCTTTCTACCTTCTTCTACCATAGTTGATAACTGACTTTACCGTCAAAGAGGGTACACTGAAAACTCTTTCGGTGCCCTGTCTAACGTGTTTGTTCATTTAGCAGGCCCAAAGAGCTCCTTATTGACCATCTCAGGATCTGACGTTATCAGTTTTAAATTTGTACCATATGTTCCTTTACACGTTAACTTCACATAGAGAAGTTCAATTTCATGAAACTTTACCGGAAAATCAATTTTTTCTAAATTGCACAATTTTCCCAATCTCGAACCCTAGCTTTTACACATGATTTTCGCAACAACAAACCGATTTTCAAATTGAAAAAGTATATATATTCTAATCATGCTATCATTGCATAAAAACTAATTAGTTCCCAAAAATCACAAGCCTAGGGTTACCAAAATTAAAATTCAAACTTTAAATTGTAAATTAATCAAGTATATGTAAACTATACAACACATGTACCAATGAAGTTCAAAAGTAGGTCATTCCCTACCTCAATCAAAGATCAAACATCAATCAGAACAAAAATTTGAATCCGAGATGGCATGATGGTATTTTTCTCTTTTTTCTTCTCTTTCTCTCTCCCCCTCTCTCTCTCCTCCTTCCTGCCGACGACGAGCGGCGGTGCGCCAGAGGTGGGTGACATCGGCACTGGTGTCCCCCTCTTCTTCCTCATTCTTCTTCTCCTTCCGTCTTCTTCCCTTTTCTTTTCTTTTCTTTCCCTTCCTTCTCCGAAGCTACTGCTATTTCGCAGCTTAGAAGCTGCTTCCCCTGTGCGCGCCTAGTGCGCGTGTTTGGCAACTAGTCTTTTTTTTTTTTGCTTTGCTTTCATTTTTTTTATTTGATAGTTTGTAAAAATATATGTATATATGTACTTATACATATACATATACAGGCATATACATATATATACATATATTTAAACTTAATTTTTTAAAAAACAAACTTATATATATTTTTGCTAAACACGGGAAAAAATGATTATTGCCATCATTTAAATAAACATTATATTTTTTTTGTTGCCTTAAAAAAATATGTCCAAGTATAAAGTGAATATCCAATTTTTTTATTTAAATTTTCAAATAAAAATGAATCTTGACACTACATTAAGGCCTTACAAAAGGACACAAATGAGTTACAATTCATAAAAGCAACTCTAACTATTAAAACTCAAACTATCACAAACTTTGCATGCTTGTTTATAAAAAAGATTAACAAATTACATCACTTCTTCATAACTTCTAAAAAGGAATAGCAACCGAGGTTCTCTCAATCCACCTGCTTTCCATGATCACCCATGCGTTTCTCAACAATAACATGAGCCTAGCTTCTTAGCAAATAGACTAAAAACCAATATATAGATGACATGTGTCATGGTTATACAAATGCAACATTTAAACATTTAAATGGTTTTCCCTACAACACATATAGCATAACACATAGGTTTCCAAAAACTATTCTCAACAACTCCCATTTTAATCAATCTCAATCTCATTCATTCATAAATTAAATTACTTGACTTAATACTTAGATTCAACATTGAGTGAACCAATAGGTACCCCGCACACTTGTCCCAAGGTCCACAAAAGGGTCTCATTGGTCAATATTGTTCATTCCATGACTTACCTCAACCAACGATCACATTTATGGCTACTAGCCAACGGATTGATCACCCAACCTTGTGCAAGCTTTCTAGTCTCTCACCGAGGAGCTCTCATGCCCATCTTGCTTCACAACTCTCACACACTTGATTCATTCATTAAGTGCCTCATATTATTGTTCAATTTGTGTCTCAACGGCTCCAACTACAACCAAGCACCACACTTGGTTTCAAAATTCATCATTTATACATTCAATATTACAATAGGGAATATTCAACTCACAATATCATAAAATCCCCAATCTTAATTCAACGATTCAATCCAAATACCACTTTTCATAAATCGTAAGGTTTTTCAAACCCTAATCCCAAAAACAATTCATTTCATCTTTTTACCCAAATCAATGAAGCTACATCCCTCCAATAGTATAAAACTAACACTTATTCATGCAATCAATTCATAATACTTCATATCAAAGCTAGGGTTTTATCAAAACCACAAATCTCAAAGTTTAACTTCATTAAACTTAAAATCAAACGCCTATCATTACAAACATTCAAGTTTAGTCATAGATCCTATCTCTAGATGCCAAAATAAGCTAGGTCCAAGCAAACCCTAGAACTCCAACTTGACGATTCCACAATCCCTTCGGTGGAGTTGAAGCCCTTGTCCCAAGGATTAGTGCCATGCATACGGTTTAGTTCGGAACCAACTAGAAAGCTCTCTAGTCTAGAGAGAGAAAGCTCTCAAGCTCAACAATGGTGGAGAGCAGAAGGGGAGGGAGAAATATGCGTTAATGAGGGAGAAGGACCCAAAAACCTATCTTTAAAGTCCCGCGCGTGACCGCTCGAGCGGTCAAAAGACGGCTTTGCGGTCTTCCCTGAAGCCTCCAAAATTTTTGTCATTTTCAAGGTCTAGGTTGATACCAACTTACTTCTATGCATACAGAGTTTTACCCTCCCCAAAGCAACGTCACAAGGGACCATAATAGGCTCCAAAACTCCATCACATGGATCCATAAATACCATTCTATCACGTATTTAATCAAATACATAAACTAAAATGTACTGGGTCTCTACATAATTAATGCAGTGGAGGTATTCCCATTGGTTAAGAGCACATGTAGTGGTGCGCACACAATTTGCGGGGGTATGGTCTCTTATGAATCTTTGTAAAATGAAGAGCTATACTGTTTATTACAGATTATTTCTCTGACAACGTTGTGTTGGATTGTAGGGTTAGCAGGGGCAACCGCTGACGTGCACTGCTATGATGTGTTGACAAATAAATGGTCTAGGTAAGCCAATACCGGAACACTTATCAGCTAAGACAATTATTTTGACTTTTAAGAGGATTGGGTATCCGCTGGAAAATCATTTCCTTAAATGTGGTTGATTCAAATAAAGTTTAAAATGAGCTTTTCCCTCAAGAATGGGGCTTTTCTCAGCAAGCTTAAAAGCTCCTATATCTTTTGTTGTTACGCAGTTCTATCAATTTTAATGAACTTCCTTTTCAGGATTACTCCCTTCGGAGAACCTCCGACACCGAGGGCAGCACACGTGGCAACTGCAGTGGGTACTATGGTGGTTATTCAGGTAGATACATCGATAAATCAAGAGTTCCCCTTTTTTGTGATTTGGCTTCTCTTCTTCCTGGTTCATTCTGGAAGTAGTAACTTCTCCCTGGGATCTTTCAATCCCACACAGGGCGGCATTGGTCCAGCTGGTTTGTCTGCTGAGGACCTTCATGTTCTTGATCTTACACAGCACCGACCACGATGGCATAGGTTAGATTCCTGAAGCTTGTGCATCCCAATTTATGTATGGAAACCCCTGAATGTGCATATACATACTTATAGCTTCTATGCATGTTTGAGTATGCAATTTGTTTTATGAGTTATAACCATTAAATGTGACAAAATCTATGTAGGGTTGTGGTTCAAGGTCCTGGACCAGGTCCACGTTATGGTCATGTCATGGCTTTGGTAGGGCAAAGATATCTGATGGCAATTGGTGGAAATGATGGTGAGTCTCTTGCGTAGCTGTTTTATCCCTTGAAATGTTTACTGTTTTGCAGCCTTTAGCAATAATTTTCTGCGCAAATCTAGGAAAGCAACCTTTGGCTGACGTATGGGCGCTAGACACAGCTGCAAAACCATATGAGTGGCGGAAATTGGAACCAGAAGGAGAAGGTCCACCACCATGCATGTAATTTTCTACGTCTGTCCTTTATATGTGATGCAGCTTTATTTTCACTCCATTCTCCATCACAATACTTTGTGTTATTTGTGTTTTTATGGTCCCTGTGCAAGTGTGATTTTGCTAGCTTAATGATGTCGATTTTGTTTAATTTATTACAAAAATAAAACTTCGATTGAAGTGAAAACGTACAGTCATTTTTTTGTCTATTGTGGTGACAAACACCACAAACATAAACAGTAATGCCATCATATTGACCAAGCAAGGTTGTGGTCTTTCTGCTCACACGGTTGTTGCGTCTTGTGAATCATGGGAACACTGTGAGCAATGAGTGTGTTTTAGTTATGAAGTTATGAGATATAACGTGGATTGGTAGTTGATATTTGAAAAGCCATAGGAATGTTTTCTTTTCTATACTTGCACAAATTTCTATATTTGGAAATAATCAAGCACAAAAGATTTTTCCCTCCCAGCAACCTGTATGGGC
>JAULLE010000001.1:1489963-1500376 GCA_035668155.1 Sarracenia purpurea
GTTTCCGATTACCAGATGCACTGCCATCTCCCCACGTTTAAGATATGGATTCCCGATAATCGAATTAGGTTATTGACCACCCGGTTCGAAAATCATCTTATCCTCGCAACCGCACCACTTAACTTATTGACATGCCGAATCAAAAGATTTACCGGTCGGGTTTGACATCGTCAAACTTATAAGCACGCACACGAGGGGAAACTCCTCAGCCTTTATTATTTTGGATGTGGTGACCGTCAGATGATTGTCAACCATTGAACGAATAATGCCAGTACCCAACTCACCGGTCATATTGATCTCACCATAGAAATTTCAGCCATTGGCGACTCAAAGTACCGGTCACTATCCGAACATGATTCGAGCAATCACGTCGTGATTAAGAGACCATACAATACCTGATAATGTAGGATGTGAATGAATTCATATAATCAGTATAAAATTGATCATCCAACTGATCCCGCTCAATACACTCCATGTGTACTAACACATCGAGCTCGAAACTCAAATCCCAAGAACAGGATTCGATCCTATCGACCTGGCTAAGACTAGCCAATATAACGATGTGCTACAACCGTACCAATGAACAGTCCGAGTCCATTGTGGTCGTGAGCTCCTTGTATATGTGTCAGAACCTTTGACCTATTCTTCTCTGCTTCATGCGACGAGTCAAATACTGGACAGCGTATACGGACAATGCATACATACATCATACAGAAAATTAATATGAATCCAAATATGCATAACATCTTAATAGAATTCTCATTAATATGCTGGGATCCTGGATAATAAATACATAAAAGCGTGGCTTTTAAGCATACTATCCTAACACACACCACCCCAGTGCCACCTCCGACGCTTGCCACCGGCAAGAGAGAGAGAGAGAGAGAGAGAGAGAGAGAGAGGACAAGCACGTGGCCACTGTTTTGCCACCGCCGTTCCATCGTTTGACCAATGGTTCGATTTTTTTCCTATTGAGGTAGGATTTACCATTAATCTTGAATAAATTGTGTTTTGTGTGTGTTGAATTTGATCAATTGTTAGCTAGGTAAAGTGTGGAGGAAAACCCGAAAACCTAGTCTAAATTTTAAAAAAAAATTGTGGAATTAAATGATAATCGTCGGTTGTTGGAATTGTAAATTTTGAGTAGAAATCATGAATTGAACAAAAGGTGATTTAGGGTTGGAAAATTTTTTTAGAAACTAAAAATCCTAGACTTGTTAGTTTTGCAAAAAAAAATTAATTTTTATGTTAATATAGCATGCCTAGAGTATGGATATTATGGCAATTGGATTATTCCTATGTTGCAATGAAAATCATGTGTTATGGTTTTGGGTGAAATTTGGAAAAACCTAGAATTTGGGGGTTTTGGGGTTTTAGACCCTAAATCGATAAATTGTCTTGAATTATAGGAATTTGGAATCCTAAGTGGTTATAATTCGTATATTTTGGTTGTGATCCATATGTGTTGGTAATATAAAAAGTTTGCGATATATATGAGATATATGGATTTGGAACCTTTAAACGTGGGGATATCGCAAGATAGTTTGTATTTTAATATACTATGTTTAGATCATATCCATCATGTTAATAATTTGAAATATGGCTTGGTGCTGTATAAAAAAAATTGCCTTAAGGGTTGGGTTATGTAGTGAGGTGGTTTGGATATGTATAGGCTTACTTGCATTATACTTCGTGGGTTGGTTTGCATTACTTGGATAAAAATTATTGAGTTATATTCTTATTTGAAATGTGAACTAATTGTTATTATGATCACTTGCTACATGTATAGAAACATGTATATATATAGCGTGTTATGTTTGATAGAAAGGTGATAAGATAGAAGGTTGGGTAAGTATGGTGGTGAGTTGTGTAGTCCTTGATGAGAATGTAGTAGTGCCCCTTGATAGGTTGACACTTATGGCCATAGGCTCATAGATGTGTGTTGGTGTGAGAGGATGGTTTCGGGTAGATTGGGTATGTTTTGGTGAGGATCCTTTGCTGTGATCCAGTTGTACCATTATACGGTAGTTAGAACTTGTTAGTTATTTGGCTTAGTTATGTGAGGGGTTCGGGTAGGGAATCCTTGATGAGATGAGAGTTTCGAATGGCAGCCTTGTGGTTTTGGTTGTATGAGACAAGATTAGGAATAGTGAAGTCTTTGAACCCCTTGGTTAAACTCTAACTTTTTAATAATTAAAGTTTTTGTACCTTTTAAGGTTTGAAGTTAGTTTTATGAAAATGTCTATGGATTTATGTGATTTTATTCAAACATGTAAAATAGAAACAAAACAAATAGGTTGATGATTATTCAACACTTAGAAACATTTTATCAAAATTTCATATATTATGGATTATCATCTTTTCAAACTTACGACTTTGAACTAGTTTTGGCCATCCATTACACACTCTAAAATGATGATTTTTGTGGACTATAATCCAACGAAGGGATTTCAAATCCTGATAATAAAATGTTTTGAAACTCCACGACTTTCTTTGAAACCAACCCTTATCCTTGGGTCATGGTGTTAGCTTTTAGTTCTAGTGGGTTTTATCGCTTGGTGAGCCTATTCCCCGAGAGTAGGAAATTATTGATATCAACGTGAGGCATTGTTGGAGCTGCACAGCGGAAAGAGAAAAATCGTTCGATGTGACCGTATAAAATGACGTATGCGATTTTTATGAAAAACAAGATGGCTAAAATCAATTTTAACAAAATCATACCTCATAGAAACTTGTAGTAAAGTTTCTTGGTTGATTTCGAGACCACATTTTTTCTTCTCACGTATGACCCAAATGCACGACGCATACTTGGCGAGTGGGCACCGACCCGTACACGTTCTTGGTTTCGAACACACCGGAGCTTTAAAGAATATTTGCAGAGTTCAGAGAGAGGGGCCAGCGGCACTCGTAGGAGAGGAAAGAGAGAGAGAGAGAGAGAGAGAGAGAATTATGAGATAATATGAATTATGTTATGATATCCTTCTCTCTAATGTATATATATAAATATATATACACTATCCTTATTTCAGTTAATATATATTATCCTTACATATTATAATATGAAATACATACATATATATATATATATATATATATATATATATTCCTAATTAAAATAAATTATCTCTCATTCATGTATATAAAAGCATATATACTTAGCTTTTACTTTTAATACATGCATATTCTCCTACATTAAAATAAATGAGAGAATATACACACAACCAAAAATAAAAGATCCCATCCTCCTTACCATGGCCGGCCCTGCTTGGCCACCAAGCATGTGCTAAAAGACCAAAATACCCATTTCCATTTAATTTGATACCTCGACCATCCCGGTGAAAAATCTGATGATCAAATTAAATTAAATATTTCACGAAACCATAAATATTATCGTGTATATAATGGGCTATGTGAGGGATCACAAGGAAGTATAGGACTCAGGCTAATCATACGAGAGGACCGGATATTCATAACTCAACCCCCTGAGCCAGGACTTATTCCACTAAAGGCCCTGACTAAACTCCTGGCCCTAACCTGAATTATGTCTTGAGTTTCCAATTATTAACTGCACTGAAATCTTCCCATGATTAAGATAGAAATTCCCGATAATTAAATTAGGTTATTGACAATCCGGTTTAATTATCCTCTTATCATCGCAACCGCACCGCTTATCCTTTTTAGAAATGTCGGATCAAAAGATTAACTCGAAAGATTCTGCTATAGTCAAACCTATAGGCCAAGCACACAGGGGGAAACTCCACAACCTGAATCGGGCGTGGTTTTTGTCAACTGATTATCAATTATTGAATAAACAACGATAGTACCCAATCCACCGGTCATTTTTATTTTAGTATCGAAATCTCATCCATTGGTGACTCAAAGTCATACACATTATCTGAACATGACCAATCAATCATGTTGGGATATAGAGTACGTGCAATACATGATAATACATGATGTAGATCAATTCACATAGTTAGTATTGAATTGATCATCATGTTGATCCCGCTTAATACACTCCAAGTATACAAACACGTCGAGCTTGAACATCAAATTCCCTGATCGGAATCTGATCCGTTCGATCCAGCCAAGACCAACTAATATAATGATGCACTACAATCGTGCCAATGGATTGTCCGGGTCCATTGCGGTTGTGAGCCTACCTGTATATTCTGCCAGAACCTTTGACCCGATCGTTCGCGCTTCAAATATTGAGTCAAATACTGGATAGAATATACGAACTTATGCATTCAATCACCATACATCTAATAAATATGAAATCAGAAATGCAATAACCTCTCAATTATATATCATTAATGATAGTTTGTGTATAATCCCAAGAGAGGGGGTGAATTGGATTTTTTAAAAATTTAATTCAAGTACAAATATTAAGTGAAGGTGTGAGGTGCAATATACAAGTAAAGAAGTGTAATTAAATAAAGAGAGTAAAGTAGAAGAGATAACACCGAGATTTTACAAGGTTCGGCGCAACGACCTATGTCCTTACCTCAAGCCAACCGCTATGAGGATTTGCACTATCCCTCCTTAGTCTAGGCGGAGATGCCTCTTTCCTTCATCTAGGTGAAGTAGCCTTTCCAGAGAAATGACCTCTCTGAAGTACACGAACCCTCTTTGAGAATCAAGTTCTCAAATACAATGGAAATAAAGAAGATGTACAATGAAGTTGCTCTAAGAATATCCAAATGAGTACAACAAAGTAAGTACTAATTCACTCTCAAAGAATATATGAAATGAAGCTCAATGGGAATTCTAAATGATTTTTCTCTCACAAATTTGAATGAAAAAACTACAAATTTGAAGCACAAATAAGTATGTAATAGAGAGAAGAATTGAGAGGCTTTGAATATCAAAAACCATAGCTCAAGGGGTCTATTTATAGTCCTCAATTCTGAACTAGCTCTTGGGCTACCTATGGAAACATCAAACTAGCCGTTGTGCTAAAAATCTCAAAAATTAGCCTATTCAGATGATTGACAGACCATGTCGGTCGACTGAACCAAGCTTCAGTCGATTGGATCTTAGGTTCGGTCTCAAAAATTCAATCTTTATTTGACATATCACTTTAATCAACTGAAGACAAACCTTAGTCGACTGGTTTTTAAAAAAACATAAAAATAGTTTTTCAAAAGGATTTTAATACTTTAGCTTTTTAGAAAAATATTTTAAACTTAGTTTAGAGTTCCTATGAGCTTCATAATACAAATTCAATGAATAAACGTGAATTTACATATGTCCTACGGCAAATTGAAGAATAAATCTCTAAAACTTCATTATATCAACTTTTGCGACACTTCTCAAGACCTTCGTCAAAGAGATTTTTCATTGCAATGCGTGTCACGGCTTCCTTTGTATCATTGATTGTGCTAAACCTTTCCTTCCTGAAAATATACTGAATGTGAACAATTAGATACTTGTGTTTGTTATCATCAAAATAGATATTGAAGCCTTGTTAGGCCAACAATCCCCCCATTTTTGATGATGACAAACACATAGCAAAATAATGTACGAAAGTCTAAATAAACTCCCCCTTACAATATGCTTACCTTTTTCAATATTTTCTATGTCATTTTAAAAGATTCAATGAGATGAATAATCACGATATATATGAACCATAAACATAATCATAGGCATATCAATCATGAGATAACCAATCACGAGATATATGAAGCATAAATATAATCATAAGCATATCAATAAAAAAAATAACCATAAGCATAGCCATTACAATCATCCAAAGTAGTATCCAACATAGTACATGGAAAAAAAAGTACATGAAAAGATATGAAAGGAAAGATATTTTGCTTCTTCTGCTCCTTTTGTCATGATCAAAAAGTAGCGGAGCCACGGAAAGACTCATCATCACCATCATCACCATCGTCGTCATCATCACCATCGTCGTCATCGCCATCATCATCACCATCGTCGGGAGATAAGGAGTCATAAGGTGGAACGCCTAAGGCATCCTCGATGCATGTGAGACGAGAGTTAACCTTAGCAAACTTCTTATCTATACTCTTTAAAAACGATTTGACTAACTTCTTCAAGAAAGAGCGAGTGACAGGAGCAGAATCAGATGGAGAAGAACGTGGAGACGAAGGAGCATCAGCTTGATCATAAGATGCATCCTCATCTTCATCTACTAGAGCTTGAGACAATTGCATGTGGGTTTTAGGTACCTAAACTCCATTTTACAACATGTATCCCATCATTTTAAGAGTGGTGGCGGAGAAGAAGTTTGAACTTTTTTGTGGATGAAAGTTTGAAAGTGATGGAGAGAAGCCAAAGGATTCAAAAAGAGGCGTAAGAAAACCTCCATACGGAAGAGTATGTTGTTTGGTTCTTTCTTTAGAAAACATCCATTGAAAAATCAAATTGGGAAGATCAAGACGCTTTTTCTTGTAAATACATCACAGAATAAAGTAGTCAAGATAAGATACGTGATTGCGTGATCCACTACGAGGCAAAATATTATATGTAATAATAAGATGCAGAATCTTTTTCTCAAGAGCAAGTTGAGAGTATGAAGGAAAAGTTAACGGGTGGTGTGGACATAACTAAAGGCAAAAAGATTTTCGGAGAGAAATCTTGTGCCATAATTCATGAGGAAGAAAACATTTGAGGGCATATGAAATCTCCTCTACTCAATCCAAAAAGAGTTGTTATATCTTTATCGAAAAATTTGTAGGATTTTTCATAGAGATATGTAGTAAGATGAATGTATCGATCATTGGGCTTTCCCTCCCTAACAAGATTTGCATAGAAAAAGTGAGTAAGTTGAGGAAAGACACCTTTAGGTTGGTACAAAACATATGGTCCCCAACAAAGATGTGCAATGAGACGTAAAATATTGGGAAAAAAAGAATCCATGAAGCTCATGTTTAAGACTTTACCAAATATAGGATCTAGAGCTTGAAGATGATGTTTGTAGAGAGGCTCAGCACGGGTCGTGTTGAATAGATTGTTTCTATCCTCGGTGGAAACATCTCTCGCAATCGATTTACCTTTTCCTTCTCTAGCCCTAGGTGCCATGATGCAAGATTGATGAGAAGAAGAGGGTTTTAGAGTGAGTGGAAGTGAAGAGTTTCGGAGTTCTCAAGCCCTAAGAGAGAGAAGCAGAAAAAGAAGATAAAAAGGCTCGACTGAAATGAAAAAGGGCTTGAAAAAAAAACATAAAACCCGACAGTTCAGTCGACCAAGAGATGGGTTTGGTCGACTGAACTGCTTAAAAGATGAGAAGTCGACTGAAAGCATAGGGTCGGTCGACTGAACTGGGTAGCACACACCCAAACAAGTAAGATGTAAAATCTCTATTCAATTTTATTCAACTTCGCGTATATGTATAAGTCCCAATTCACGTCTAATAGTTATAAATCTATCCTCATTAAGTGGTTTAGTAAAAATATCAGCCCATAGTTCACTAGTGCATACAAATTATAGAAAAATATCACCTTTTTGATTATGGTCACGAAGAAAATGATGTCTAATTTCAATATGTTTTGTTCGTGAATACAAAATAGGATTTTTGAAAATATTAATTGCACTTGTATTATCACATTTAATAGGCACAATATCGTTTTTTTAATTTAAAATCATTAAGTTGTTGTTTTATATATAAAATCTGTGCACAACAACTACATGCAGCCACATATTCGGCTTCGGCAGTAGATAATGCGACAGAGTTTTGTTTCTTTGAAAACCATGAAACAAATGATTTTCCTAAAAAATGACATGTGCCACTAGTACTTTTACGATCAATAGTACAACCAGCAAAATCAGTGTCAGAATAACTTATCCTTTCAAAGAAGTAGATCTTGGATACCACAAACCAATTTCTATTATTCCAATTAAATATCTTAAAATCCTTTTTATAGCAATAAGATGTGATTCTTTAGGACATGCTTGATAACGTGCACACACACACACACACTAAACATGATATCAGGTCTACTAGTAGTTAAATAAAGTAAACTTCCGATCATACCTCGATAAAGCTTAGTGTCCACCGATTTACCTTGCTCGTCTTTGTCAAGTTTTGTTAAGGGACTCATCGGAGTTCCCAAAACTTTTCCATTCTCCATGTTGAAGCGCTTGAGCAATTCCCGTATGTACTTTGATTGGTTGATGAAAGTTCCTTTCTTTGTTTGCTTTATTTGGAGTCCGAGAAAATATGTGAGTTCCCCAATCATGCTCATCTCAAATTCCCTTTGCATATGCAAAGAAAATTCCATGCACAAAAGCTCGTTAGTAGAACCAAAAATGATATCATCTACGTATATTTGAACAATAGGTATATCCTCATTTTTAGTTTTGATAAAAAGAGTTGTATCAATCATACCTCTTGAAAAACCATTTTTCAATAAGAAATTACTTAACCTTTCATACCAAGCCCGAGGAGCTTGTTTCAAACCATATAACGCTTTTGTTAATTTGAAAACATGGTTAGGATAGAAATGATCTTCCAAACCAAGTGGTTGTTCAACATATACTTTCTCATTTATAAATCCATTTAGAAAAGCACTTTTCACATCCATTTGAAAAAGTTTGAAGTTTTTATAAGATGCATATGTTAATAACATGCGAATTGCTTCCATCCTAGCTACAGGTGCATATGTTTCTTCAAAGTCAATACCTTCTTCTTGATTATATCCTTGTGTAACTAACCCAGCTTTGTTTTGGACAACAATGCCTTTTTCATCCTTTTTATTTCTAAAAACCCATTTGGTTCCAATAATTGTATTATCTTTAGGCCTAGGAACTAAATGCAAAACCTTATTTCTTTCAAATTGATTTAACTCTTCTTGCATAGCAATTAACCAATATTCATCTTCTAATGCAATATCTATGTTTTTAGGTTCTTGTTGAGATAAAAATGCAAGATGATCACATATATTTCTTAGAGAAGATCGAGTACTTACCCCACGTGAAGGCTCACCTATGATTTGATCCAAGGGGTGATCCTTTACTATCTTCCATTCCTTTGATGGGTCTTTGGGTTCCTCTTGGTCATGTACCTCGATACTCTTTTCTTTGTCATCTTTAATTTGCATTTCTTCCAAAACCTTTTCTTATGTCTACATCATCATCTACTTGAATGTTCGGAATAAAAGGATTCGTCTCATCAAATGTTATAAGTATAGATTCAACTAAAGACATGGTTCTTTTATTGAAAACTCTATAAGTTTTACTATTCACAGCATAACCAAGAAAAATACCTTCATCCGATTTAGGTTCAATTTTTTCTAAAACATCTTTGTCATTTAAAATAAAGCATTTACAACCAAAAATATGAAAATATGCAATAGATAATTCAATAACATTTTATAAATAATTTAAATATGATATGACAATGCACAATCTCTCAAAGTTTAATATAATCATTCCCATCCAAAACCAGAAGATCTCCACAATTAACTAAACATACTTACCATTTTCTGTGGAACTCACACAGTTGTCTCGTAATCAAACCGTTTTCAACCTTGTTGAAGGACTGACCACCATATCTGAAATCTTCCCTTCTCAGTTACATCGAAGGAGTGGGTTAACCTTCTAACTTTCCCGTTTCAATTACACTAAAGGAGTGGGCTACTTTATCTCAACTACTTTTTTTGGTCATCTGAAGGATTGGGTTACCTCTCTTATACTTTTACACTCACTTTCTTTTCGATCTCATCGAAGGAATGAATCACCTAGTATTCCTTTACAAGTTTAATGGAAGGACTAAAACACCCACATTATCATTACTTTACGAGATTAACTGAAGGATAGGAACAACCATATCAACTTCCCAAAACATCTCTATATACAAAAACATCACAATCTAATTGTAGTACCTCAATTATTACTCATAATCCTCATTAACATATTCATACATGTATATACTACATGAATTTAACCCAAATTCTTAACATCCGTGAATTTGTTCAATTAAATGACCCACACATAAACTAAATAATTTGACAATGATCTATACATAAACACATGTCGCATATAATCTTAGACTAATTAATTTGACAATCAAACACAAAAACTCCGATTTTCCCAAATTCTAGGATTTTATCAAGTCTCCCCAAAACCATGATTCTAAGTATTCACTGTTGATACACCATTTTTTCCATGTCCAGTCAAAAAATTCGTTAGAAAACCATAACAGAAATATCCATCTTCATGGTAGGGACTAATCAAATGGAAGTAAGACACAGACTGAATCAACAATCGCCAAATAGTTAGATTCGTGAGCACTGAGACAAAGTATGCAAAAAGATGATTTTACCCCCGAGAAAAGTATCGGTAACTTGATGGCCCAGGATTGATCCCAAGATCATCAAACATTCCATTTCTCATGAAAACGGCAATGCACTTCACCCCAGTCAAATCTTGCTAAATTCAGAAATA
>JAULLE010000001.1:1722103-1732761 GCA_035668155.1 Sarracenia purpurea
TGACTTTATAGGTTTCATGCTCATGTTCCAACATAATCAAGGTTTAACTTCAAATCAAATATTAGAACCCAATTTTTATCAAAAATTCCAACACCTAATCGATACTTTATATTTATCTAATTTCTCATATTCATTATTACATATCCTTCCTTTATCAAAAACATCTCATTAACCTAGTTGTCATTTTACGTTCAAAATCTCAAACTCAATTTAATTTTTCCAACTTACTTTGGTTTGGTGAAATTACATAAATCAGGCTTCTTTAACGCTCACTTTTTATCCACTACGCTTATCCCTCTAACTAATCAGTTAGATTTAATTCACCTCAATAATTTGAATCACTAATCCTAAATTCAATTACTAGCTAAATCCCAAAAATTTTAGATTCACACACAAAACCCGAACAAATCCAAATCTCCATCATCAAGGTTTCAGTCTTTAACACTCTGATCGATTTAATAAAAAATCTAAAATCAGGTGATCAATTTGAGTTCAATTCAACATTAGAATTCCTATTTTCTATAATCTCGAATCCCTCCAATTTAAATTTCAATTTTTTAAGGGTTCAATGCAAATCCGATTTCCAACTTATCGAACCATTAGCAAAGGTCAATTTTCATTTATCCGAAAATTATTAAATTTAAATCCTAGGCTAATTCTCATGCCTATTTCACATAATCAAGGTCCATTTCAAAAAAAATTATAACTATCAGGTCAAAATACCAAATCTTGGCCAAAAATACACAATTCAAACCCTAAATAGTCCAAATCCGAACATGATTGATCCCTTGCAATTCCAGCAAGCTAAGATAATTTTAATAAAACTCTATAGCATGCTCCTACAACCAGTTAAAAGATTTAAACATAAAAATAAACAAAAATCAGATTTTCAGCCAAACGGGTGCGCCGAACCCTAGGGTTTTGGTTGATCAATGAATCTTTGTAAAAATTACAATCTGTATCAGTAGAGAGGTTTAGAAAGCCTAGAATCCCACCTTTGTTGAAGAAAATGGAAGAAATCAAACCAAATCGAAGCCGAATCAAATCGCCGAAGCAAACAAAACACGACGCCGTCGACGCTCTGTTTTTTCCCCTGTTTCTCGCAATCGCCGGCGTCGGTCAGTGACGATGGAGGTGCGACGGTGGTCGACGGTGTCAGACGGTGGCCGGTGACCCCTTGCCTCCTTTCTCCGGTCCTCTTCTCCGGCTTCTCCCTCTCGAACTCTCTCTCGCCCTCTTTGTTTCTCTCTTTGCGTGTGTGTCTGTGTTCGTGTCTGCCTTGTTTGACAAAAGCTTTTTATTTATTTATTTGTTTTATTTTGCTTTTAGAATTCTCCACAAAGTAATAATAATTTTATCCCATAAAATTTTGATAAATACAAAAAAAAAGTTTTATCCAAAAACTATTTTAATTTATTTTGAGAAGAATTCCGGGGATAAAAATCAACTATCCAAAAATTCTTTTTATTTAAATGATTTATTAAATAATGTAGTTCAGGTCATTACAAGCTCCCCCACATAGAAGATTTCATTCCCGAAATCTCAGCGCCTCGTAATCACTACGTCTCCCCCACTTAGGAGTGATGCCTCACTCACTGAATAAGCTCATCAATATACAACAGATTCGTATGATCATTTAAACTCACCTTAGTCAAATGTCTCATCGATCCCACGCGAGTTAACAACACGACTATACAGCCCCACAAATAGATCACACGGCTCGTTATATCAAACAAAGGATTTAAAGAATCGGGATATTGTAACGTATATATACTAGGGTATAACCCGTGCCTAAAGGCACGCATAGTTCGTGTATTTTTTATAGGTCGGATTCAAATCTTTATTTGTTTGTGTATATTTTTCATGCCTAGATTTACAGTTTTAAGCTACTGAAAATTTTCATATGAGTTTTCATTGGCCAATGAAAACTCCTATGAAAAGGCCAATAAAAACTCAAATGAAATTGATACCTATTGATAGAGATGACAACAATAACCGATCCATTCAATACAAAATGACAGAATTTGACATTCAATCTGCATCGTGTTCTTGCGTTGAGCTATATCATAAACAACAAAATAAGTGGCAATTCAACATTTTTCTTCTTTTTTTTGGGGGGAGGGGGGTGTGGAATATAGCATCAAGCGAATGGGGTATTTGAATGATACTATATATTTAAACACATTATATGCAGAAAAAAGAGGCCAACTCAGAAAAAACAAAATCAGCATCATTTCCACTTAAGTGGTGAGCCAGCTCCCCAAAACCACTGGATGTCCCTCAGTACAAAAAGTCCTTTTTTGCGTATGAATTGTGCAAAATTGGAATTCCATTTCTAATATTGAGAAACCTTAGCTCCATCACTCCTTGCTCCTATGGTCTAACCAACCAAGAAGACTGTCTAGCGAGCTGAACAGAAAATCCTGAACAAAAAGTAAATGAAAAAATGTGCATAGTTATTGTTTTTTAAAATCTATTTCGGATGTCTAAAAAGCTCGACTTCTAAGAAGTTTAACTTTTTGTACCAACTGCCAAAATCAACATTGGTGGTGTGCAGAGAAATGATATCTCATCAATGAATCCAAACAAATAAAGCTTATACCTAAATTCATTGACATAAAGACTTCGCAACTTACCACTGTATAATGATGCACAGACAAACTCAACCAAAAAAAAAAAATCAATATTTTCATGATTGCTATTAAAAACCCACGTGAAAGAAGCAAATGTGCTAAAACCAGTACAGAAGAAAATGGGGGAAGAAATCAGTATAGAAGCATTATACTTTCATCTTTAATAGAGAAGAAAATGAAAAAAAAAAATTGATGGCAGGTAAAAAAAAAATGATGCCTACTGAATCGACAATAACAATGTTGATACTTAACAGAAATAGAATCTTGATGTGAAATGAACTCAAAATGCTATTAATCAACAATGTCTTAAAGATTGTCAAGAAATGCAAACTAATTGGGTCCCTAGTTACTGCAACCAACATGGGAAGATGCAATCTCAAAAGTATAAAACTCATAGGTTCAAATAAACACCTATCCATTAGTTAAGATAAGCATCACACAACTTAAATGAACATCTATCTAACCAATTCCCATTTGCTTTAATATAATTAAATCATTCACAAAAAGTTGCTAATGCTCGAGCATTCAATTTGTTTATTCTCTCCTCTACGGAAAATTCAAACAAACTGATAAATAATAAACAATCTTGTTTTTATTTAAAGACTAATTTGACAAAATGATAAATAATAAAGAATCAACTATCCTCAAAAAGAAAAGACAAAAAAATGAGGAGGAGAAGAAGTGAACTTCAAAACAACATTACCTACAATCCTTTTCTCATAATACTTGATAACAAACTGCAGATCTGAAATAAGGTTTGCAGCAATATCTAAGGCTCATCACTGACATAACATAATTAATATCAATTAACAACTAAAAATTATAAAAACCTTTTTCTTAAATGACCTTAAACAGACTGTCCTTGATCATAAGATTTAGGTTTTCTCGCTGTTAAAAGCCCATTTAACAATTTATCAATTCAGGTTCTGTTTTCTATCTAAGTATTGACCCGTGCCCAAAAACACTACAACTATATTTTTTTTTGAGATTACTCGTGTTTTTTAATAGTTTCTTTAAAGCATTATATTGTAACAATAACCATGTTAAAAAAACAGTAAGTAATGGGGGGAAAAAGCACACTACAAAGATAATCTTTCACAAAAAGTTATCATATCATTTGTCACACTTACACAATGAAGTGGACATCAAAAAGATCAAATATAGGTAAGTGAATGAGAAGAAAAAAAAAATACGTAGAAAATCAAACAAATTGTAAAACAAAAGATATAGGTTAAATAAATTGCAGTCCATTACAAAAATCATTAATATGATGAACTCAAGTGTATGACAAAAATTGATTTGAATCTCAGGTAAAAGGAACGTGCCCCTCTAAAATTAAAATCGACCAAGAGAACTCCACAAACTGAAATACAACCAAACCCCTCAAAACTGAGAGCCTAAGCAGGTATTCCTTTCTCCACAAAAAGCATACATCTTGCATATGCTTGCACAAAGCAAGGCAGCTGGAATTTCCTTCCAAAACATCAGGGGTAACTATCTTGGATTTTCACATTCATAATTTCTACATAAGGGGATAACTGGAACATACTTCTTATTCTTAATTATTGGTTTTTATTTACATGTACTCCTTTTAAGTGAAATGCGGCACTGAACCACGTAAAATATACTGATCAAAATGCCTACCTGCTTTTGATATTAAAATTTAATACATCCACAAAATTTAACACAACTGACAATATAGAAATTATATTTAGAAATATCATGCATTGTACAACTCCTTTTTTTAAAAGTAAAAGGTCACCTTTGTAAAGGTAAAATGCTAAAAATTCTGACAGTGTTAGAAAGATAAGCATTCACATAATTTGCAAGGGAAATCCCATTAGTATCATCCTACCATGCATTTTCAGGGATTTTCATTTTTAAAGATATCATGGTCGCCAAGGAGTGAGCCTAAAACATAAATAACCAAGAAGTACGATTATAAGAATTACAGCACGTGAGATCAATAAGTATAAACTAAACATGAATTGGTAATATAAGGACAATCAAAATAAGCAAAATAAATGGTTTTTAAGTAACTCACTCCTTTCTCAGTTCGATTACTTCTTGCCCATCCAATTTTGTGTAAATTCACAAAATTACTATCTCAAATCCCACCAACCTTAAAAATGGCATTTTTCAATTCTCCTTCAATGGTTACATTACAAAATTGTAATGCTTTAGCGAAATCCCATCATCCATGCTAGCTATTATGATGAAATGTGTAGTTAGTCAATTTATTTATTTATTTTCATATTCAAAAGGTAAAGGGAAAACCAAAATACAACGCCTAATACTCACATTTAAACCATTAAAAACCTTCTAAGCAATAACATGGTTATAATTCAAAAATCAAGACCATAATCAATGTTTATTGTTGTGACCATTTACTTGGTAATGATCCACAGTAGTGGTCCAAACATAAAATAAGATGCAGGCATAACCTTAAATCAATAGATAGTAAAAAAATGCTAGCATGTCAGTTAGATACTCTCCATTTCAAAATATGTTACAACCCAATATCACACGATACTGAGATGGTGAATTCTAAACTGAAAAGTTGGACAATCAATGAACTACATTTACTGCACCAAAAAAAAAAATAGTTTCCGCAAGACCATATGCCATTCCAACCAAATGTCTACATGAAATTAAGAAATCATCAAAGCAACCATTAACATGAAAAAATACTACAAATCGAATCAACCCCAAAATTCAAAATCCATGAAATTGATTCCCAAATCCATGAAATTCATCCATTTCCAACTCTCAATTCAAGACCAAGCCCTAAACACTGTTCAAAAGACCTACCTTCATCATCGTCGGTAGCTTCGCCATCATCAAAAAATCTCCACCACCCATGTTAAGCTCCTGAAACAAAACGAAGAGAACAAATGATACAGAAGTTCATGAACAATTGGCATAAAGAATGGACAGTTTTTATGTGCCGGTTATGTTACCCACCGAAAAGTCCAAGTCACCGGAGTCCATATCGGTTCCAAATGAAATTACAAAAATGTTGAAGTTTCAACGTGAGAAAAATGATAGTGATCATAATTTGAGAGCAAAAATGGGAATGTTGAGGACTCACTTTTACTACTATCTTGCTCCTCATCTTCATTTACCCATTTTTCCCAATCAACTTTCAAAAAGACAGGTGGTCTTCCTTCCTGCTTCAACAATTTGCTCCACCATTTAAATTCAGTAAATCCAAAACAAAAAATAAGAAAGCCTAAAAAATGACAATTGACAATGTCCTCCTCTATAAATTTAAATCCTAAAAAATAAAAGAAAACAGTAGGAATAGAAGAAATAGGGAAATCAAATCTAAGCATTAGGTTTAACAAAGCATTGCTTCCTAACAAACCCAATCCAACTGTTTTGGATAGAATCGAACTGTTATTAACAAACCTACACCCCTGTTTTGGATACAATCGAACTCATCAATACATTAAAAAAAAACTAAAAAACATTTGATGGAAAATCAGTCCATACCAAGAAAATGTGTTTTTAATCAAATTAGTTTGACACAACTTTCGAAACACCTATAAATTTGACAATGTGGTTTAAAACCAGGGTCCAAAACCCAAAATTAATACACGTTCCTCCTGCAAGAAATTTCGTGAGTAATTACACAAACCAAGTTGAAAAGAATTTAGTGAGTAAAAATATCAAGTCCATCATGACAGAGGCACACATAACTTTCATAAATCATTTCCCACCAAAATCAATTGCATTGAACTCCTCAATTCTAGATTATGTTCTAATTTCATCGAACACTTTGAAAACCTACTTATTGCTAGAAAAACAAAACCAACTGATTGAGTTTTAAGTTTGAAAACCAACTAACTTTGTTTTTGCCAACATCTGAATTAGATAGCTTCCAAGTAGTTCAGCACATTCTCAACATTGTAGGTTTGAAAATTAGTAACGACTTCATATGATTTCTTCTTTGACGAATCTGAACAATTATGTCTGTTACATAAACGGAGTTTTAAGAATGAAAGACATACGGTGGGTGGAAAATAAATGAGGAAAATACTATGGGTGATAAACCATTGACAAAACCTACAACAAATATGAAGAAAGCCTATAACATAAACTATAAGACTAACATTAAAATAAAAAAACTGATTGAAAATTCAGAGAAGAAAATGTGTTTCTATACTAACAGTTTGGTAAATAAATATTATTTGGCATATATTCAAAGCTACCAATTGGTTTGGGTAATTTTAGATAGTTCAATGCTTCTCAACTATAGAGTTCAACAACCAAAACCAAAGTGAGATTTTGTAAATAATTCAATATTTTAATATTTATTGTTGCTTCGCCAATTCTATAAGTAGTAGAAGTGGAGGGGAATCAAAAACACTTTGACCATCAAAAGAGATCCAGAAGCCAAAAGTGTAACCTAGAATCAAGAATAAATTAAAACAAAACCAAAAAATGAGGACTTGAGTAGCAAGCAAAAATAAAACCCAGAATCATGAGAAATACTTGTGGAGACGAATGGGAAAACGAATTGGAAACTATGTAAAGACTAAAGTAATATATGCTCTATTTATAAAAGCTTGAACTTCATCCAAATTTTGAATTACATTTTTTTACAAAAACTTGAATTTCGAATTACCAAAAAAAATTTCAAGTAATAGATTAAATCACAGGTGAATATACAAATAAAAAAAGGACTAAGATACAGAAACGAAAACAAATAATTTCCCTAATAATTCAACAAAAAACTTATTTCTAACCAATAATTTTATTGGTAATGGATATGCAAAACTCGTAAAAATATAACAAAATCACCCAAATTATTCAATTTAAGCAATACACCTAAGCTTAATGAAGGAAATCAAAGCACCAAATAACTAATAAGTAAAGAAAAAACAAAAAAACTGGTTTCTTTCAATATTTTTTGTGGTTACTTGGAATAACTGTAATGAATATTTACTTTTGCACACAAATTTGAAAATATATAAAGCAAACTACAATCAAGAACAACACAAAGATTATACAATACACTTGAGACTGTTATTGGCCGTCAAGAATATATTTGATGAATTTGAGCTGAGAATTCTTCAAATTATTTGTTCAGTAAGCTTTGCAAATAATCAGACAAAGATTTGACTTGATCAAACATTAATGAGCTGAATTTTGTTTTAAAGAATGAACAGTTTAAAATCAACAGTCCATTTTAAACTAATACCCTTTGTATTGTAAAATAAATGGCAATTCAAGCTGAATTTTTGCATAAATGAGCTTCTCTGCTAAAGATGCAAGTTGAACCATTCGAATAATTATTATGAACACACTTTAAACATCATGGATCTATCAATGGCTGGTTAAAGCAAGATCTTTGCATATATAATCTTCTATGCACTCTATAGATAGGAGATAAACGACTTGAATAATTTTCATATAATCACTAAACTCGAAAAATAGAGTTTAGATTGAAAGAGAACAGGTGAGGCACAGGTGAGGCATTAGATTGAAAGAGAACAGAAAAATTGCACAGGAATTCAAAATTGCACAGCTGAACTTCAAAATTGAACAAAAATAGAAAAAAATAAGAACTTCAAAAATAGAAAAAATCAAAATTGAACAAATAAAATTGAACAAAAATAAGAACTTCAAAATTGAACAAAAAATCAAAATTGAACAAACTGAGCAAACTCAAAAATAAGAACTTCAAAATGGCACAGCTGAACAAAAATAGAAAAAATCAATTTCAACAATATCACAAAAAAAAGCAATTCAAAATTGAACAAATATTAGAACTTCTGAAGGCTAGAACTCAAAATTGAACAAAAAAAGCAATTCAAAATTGAACAATGAAATGGTATAGAACCTCCAGTACAAATATATATCAGCAAGCTGTAAAATATAAGACCAGTAGTAGCTGGACTGGAAGAAAATTCACACCTTTATGGATGAAGGATGCACAGTAGTAGCTCGATTCACAGCAAGACCTGAGAAAAGAGTTAGGGCAAAACAAATTCACGGTGCGATAGAGCGGAGAAGAGAGAACTAAAAGGGTTGATTTTGGTGTTGAGATTAAAGAAGTGACAGATCAAAACCTAACAAAGAAAGGGAAGCAAAATGGTTAATTTCTGTGCAAAGGAAGAGAGAGGTTGATTGACAGGGAGAGGGAGAGAAAGTTACCTTCGTGGGGGTTCACAGTGAGCGCCGATAAGCGGCGATGAGCGACGGTGGAAGAGGGATACCGGAGCTACGGTGGTGTGAGAGATTAGAGCTAGAGAGAGGGTCGATTTCTGTGCGGAGACACTCGCTAATTTTTGTGCAGAGGAAGAGAGAGGTTGTCGATTGAGAGGGAGAGGGAGAGAAAGTTACCGTCGTGAAGGTTCACGGCGAGCACCGATAAGCAGCGATGAGCGACGGTGGGAGAGGGAGAGGGAGACCGGAGCTAAGGTGTGAGAGATCAAAAGAGAGAGGGTCGATATAGAGAGAGGCGGGCGGGAGTTTGGCGTTCGGGGAAGGAGAGAGAGCCAGAAAATCAAATAAGAATAGTGAGGGAGAGAGCGTGCTGAGGGAGAGCGGGAGTGAAGACTGGCCGTTGGATTGGTAAAGACTGGTGGTTGGATAAAAAAGCTAAGTGTCCCATCAAACTTTGTGTAATGTAATATAGATTCGGTTCTAATAAAAAATAAAAAAAAACGAAAAAAGGGCAGAAAAGAGGACAACGAGATGCTTTTTCCTAATCCTAATGATTCGTTTGATTGCTTATAAATATCCCTAAGAGGTATTTTGTGTGACAGCATATAATTCAGACTTGGAGAGAATCAAATTCTGCGAACAGAGAGATCTTGAGCATCATGATAAAGTAATTCGGTGCTTAAAGAAGCCTTCGCATTTCTAATTTAACTTTGTGTTTGCGCATCGATCGGAAGTCAAACAAAATCTGATCTTTGTGAAATTTTATAGGCATTCTATTGGCATATAGTTTTTGATATCCAACAGTTTGGTTCGTCTAACGGTGAGATCTAAACCTAATTTTAGTAATTTTGTTGATTTCCACCTTACGGTGAAGTTTATTCAGTAATTTTGATATCTCGATACTATTGTTCTCGATGTGGTCATCATCTGGGTATATCTAAAGAGTAAATACTCTAATTCCTTTATTTTTGATATAGTGGAGATTTAGAACGGACTCCGGTTCTCATGGTTTTCTCTCTTAAGGGTTTTCCAAGTAAAAATTGATGTCTTACATATTTGATTATTACTTTTATTCTGATTTTTTATCCTATTTAAATCACATACACAAAAGAAGAGAAAATTTTGTTTATTTGATTGTAGACTATTTTTTAGGTTAATTTTTTTCAATAGTGGTATCAAAGCTAGGTTTAGATATGATCCGGGTAAAATTAATTCTTGTGTGTTAATTAAAATGGAAGAATCATTTAGAATAGTGATTAAATTAAATTTATCAAACTACTTGATATGAAAATCCCAGATAAAAGATATTATTTACACTAAGAATTTATATCAGTTGATTGAAGGTGATAGCAAAAGACTAGAAAAACTACAAATGGTGAATGGAAGGTCCTGAATAGAAAAACAATGGCTCAAATCCGTACTTGGGTGGATCAAAGCATTTTTCACCATATGGCTCAAGAGACCAATACTCACACGGTGTGAAAGAAATCAGAATCAATGTACGAAAGGAAGACCACCCAGAATATATCATCCCTGATCAGACGATTGGTTAATTAGAAATACAAAGACGGCCAAAATGTAGTCGAACACTTGAGTGATTTTTCATGAATTAATCAATCAGTTGACTACCATGATGATGATTTTGGATGACGAGCTGCAGGCCCTAATTTTATTAAGTTCCTTACCAGATAGTTGGGAGACACTGGTTGTGACAATTAGTAATTCAGTACCAAATAGTGAATTCACCATTGATATGGTGAAAGAGAGCATGTTCAATGATGAGGCGAGACGAAAGGAGCATAAGATCACAACCAAGTCAAATACCTTGGTCACAGATAAGAGGGGGAGGAG
>JAULLE010000002.1:79177-91330 GCA_035668155.1 Sarracenia purpurea
ATATGCAACCCTAACGAGGGTGGAATGTGATATCCTAGTATCCCACATCAGAAAAGGAGAGGGTGTTTCTAGGCTATAAAGGAAAAACCATGGACCCTTAGATTCAACGAGACCTTTTCCCAGGTGGTAGAGACTCTAGCAGAACTCCACGGTTAAGCGTGTTTGAGCGGGAGCAATGCAAGGATGGGTGACCACCCTGGGAAGAACAAAACCGTGATGGTTTTGGCCAAAGGGAACAATATCATTGCCATGTGAAGGGTCGGGGTGTTACAAAATGTCTCTTTTGACTTTCTTCTTTCTTTTCTTTTCCTCGTTCTTTAGTTATGTTTCTCTTCCTTTTGCAACTCCATCAATCTTGTTTTTCTTCTACAAAATGGCTTATCATCAACTTCATTCCCATTATCTTTCTTTATTTTCTTTCTCTTCTCCTCATCTATTCAAGCCTCTTAAGCAGCAAAGGCTTGACTCATGAAACCTTTTGAAGGTCTCGATTTCTTCTTAGGGGACTTGACAGTTATATCTTTTCCGTTGTCCTTCAATCTTGTCTAACGTGCCTCTGTACAGGCTTCAGAGGCTCAAAGCTCACCTGTAACAGGTGAAGGTTGAACAGCTCCAGGGGAGGGACCTACCATAATTACATCAAGTTTAAAAGACAAACGGATGTTATGTTAAAATGGCCATAAATAGTTACCAAAATGAAAGTTTACCTAAAGTAGCGCTAAGAAAAGGTTGATGATTTCCTTAAGAAAGCCTATACTAATATTCTTCTTTCGAAGAAACGAAAATGGTAACCAAGATCACCGACCACCAAGAGCTAAAGGCTATAATAGTATCAGACAAGAGACAAAAATCTAAAAAAAAGAGACAAAAATCTAGAAATTCAAAAACCTCCCATCTTTAAAGGTAATCATTCTAGATACGCTCAACTATTTCTGTAATCCTATGGTGACTATGCTTGTTGCAACCTCTTGTATGAAATGATGCATATAAGCTAGCAAGTACCTTTGATAAGACCAAATTGCTTCGTAAATTGGCTAGGAGAGTAATTCTCAGAGCTATAATTGCATAATTTGTTAAGATGGATCGAAGAACCCACCAAGATATATTTAGGGGTCAAGATATAGATGCAAAACTGTCTTTGGTGATCAAGTTTAGCCTTTGACAAAATTGTTACGTTTGTTTACAGGTCTTTGCTTACATTGCCCGTTTTGGGATAATCCAAAAATAGGGAAAACTCTACCGAAATTTTTCAAAAAGAGTTAGAATATTTTTCAACCCTTTTTAGAAATCCCTTGATGAAATGACGCTATATTATTTTAAACGGATATTTTAAAAAACAAAAATTCGGCTTGAGTGTTAGTTTTTTGATGATTCTTAGGGTTTTTATTATTATCCGAGGTCAGGACATTGCACGTGTCATATAATCTCTGGGGCGTGGGACCCTCGTGCCTAGGCTGGCTAATCAGCGATAGACCGTCTGGTCGACTTATAAACTGGTCAGCCCAGCAGGTGTCTAGCGGGTGTGTGGGTCTGCTTCAAACATGTAGGGGTTGCCCGACGGATGATTTCGTGACTAATCAGTAAAAAGGGGTAATGATGATTAGTCATTTGTTATGGGCCAAGCTGATCAGTCGTTTGGGCTAGATTGTTCTGCCTTTGTGAGCTTGTACCCCTTTGATTACCTGGGCCCGGTTCATGATTAACGTGTTGGAAAAATTGCAACGTAGACATCCATGCATGTTCAGCTTTCTTTTCCCGTTGAGTAGATTAGCTTATTTATGCCATGGATGGGCTTATATTGTAGTTGTTAGATGCCTTGGATAGACTTATATTGATATTGGGTGGTCCAGAAACAGAAAATTTATTCAAGTGATTTCAAAAATTATAGGAAATATGGAATTACAGAAACTGAAAATATGTAGAAAATAAAATGTATTAAGACGTGTAAACCGAGTCCTACTATCGAGCAGTTTCCTTAAGAGTGATTCACCGCCTACCGAGGGTGTTGTAGGATTTCCGCCGGCGTCACTCCCAGGATAAAACAGTTGACCGGAACGTTGAAACACCATCAAGGTTCGGCTATTTGAACATCACTTTGTCTGCCTCTCTCTCTAACAAAGGCTATATAAGAATGTATTTTTCCTTATTAGAATATGGGAAAGAAGACCTAGTGCTTATATAGAGTTCATACATGGGGGTTGCACCATTTTTGAATGGGCCATAAAGCACACACTACTGTACACAATGAATGGAGAATAGCAGTTACAAATCTCTGAACTTATGACCATGAATAGGAGCAGTTACAATAGCCAATTGAATTCAAACATTGAATTCGGCTGTTACACTCCAGAATTCTAACAATCTCCCCCATGAATGAAATTGGCAGGAGAGCTGAATACAAAGACGATTACGAGAGAGACACCTGAAAGTCCCTGCATAGGATATGTAACGGTTAGCCTTGAACCTTCCCTTGTGAGAACCTATCAGATTTACCGAAAAACAAGTGGGCGATACGGCCTTGAACTGTGTCACCTTAGTAGTAAACCGAAACAATAGGCTTCACACAAAGACTTCCACAACGAAGTTTTAGTTCTCACTGTTGTGTTCATTTTGGCCATGAAACATTCTTCCTAGTTCTGTAAATATTTTTTCTCGAGAATTTTGCCTTCCCAAATTCTCAAAGAAGCGGCCCCACTTCATACTCACATAGGTGACTTTTATTTAATAGTATTTCTATATACCTGTCTGGCTCACCAGAAAAAGTCATTAAAAGTCAATGCTTAACCTTCCAAATCACTGATGCATCATAGGAATAGGTAAGAGTTCTCAAACTCCATGATGATTATCCTAGGTATACGCAATTAGGTTGTCCTATTGAACCTAGATCTTGGGATCTCCAGTCAACTAGGTTGGGTTTTCCTTCACGATACCTTTCTATGTCATAGGCTTTAATCTCATTCCTGTCGATCCTCGTTCAACTAGCTCTCGGGTTAACCCTTTGGTTAGCAGATCTATAATATTGTCCTTGACCTTTACATAGTAAATAGTGACAACCCTACTTGAGAGTAGTTTCCTAATGGTATTATTTCTATGACGTATATGTCTAGATTTACCATTATACATATGACTATATGCCCCACCTATTGCAGGTTAACTATCACAATGGATACAAATAACTGGCACAGGTCTAGACCATCTTGGAACATCTTCGAGAAACTGTCGTAGCCACTCAGCTTCTTCAGTTGCTTTATGATCTAAAACAATGAATTCTGATTCCAACGTAGATCGTGCAATACATGTATGTTTGGAAGATTTCCAAGATACCGCTGCACCACCAAGTACAAAGACATATCCACTTGTAGACTTTGAGTCTTTCATGTCAGATATCTAGTTTGCATCACAATATCCTTCCAGTACTACTAGATATCTAGGATAGTGCAGTCCATTTCACGATTATATCTCAAATAGCATAGTAACCTAACTATCACTTTCCAGTATTCATGTTTTGGATTACTCGTGTATCGGTTCAGTCTATTTACTGTGTAGGCTTTGTTCGACCTTGTACAACTCATCAAGTACATTAGACTCCCGATGACCTGAGAATATTCCAATTGGGAGACACTTTCCCCCCATTCTTAGATAATTGAAGACTTAGGTCCACCGGAGTCCTGGCGACTTTAGTGTCAGAATTGTTGAACTTCCTTAGAATCTTGTCAACATAGTGAATTTGATTCAACGTAAGACTGTCCATTGTTCTTGTGATTTGGACACCCAGGATCACATAGCGAAATCTATATCCTTCATATCAAACTTCGAGTTTAACATATCTTTAGTCGACTGGATAACCTTGCCATTACTTCCCACAATGAGCATGTCATCAACATAGAAACACAGAAGGATGTAACCTTCATCAGTGTCCTTAACATATACACATTTGTCACATTCGTTGATTCGAAAACCATGAGACAGTACTACACTCTCAAACTTCTCATGCCATTGTTTGGGAACTTGCTTTAGACCATACAAAGATCTAACTAGCCTACAGACTTTTCCTTTAGGCCCAGAAAAACCCTCAGGTTGTTCCATGTAGATTTCTTTATATAAATCTCTATTAAGAAAAGCTATTTTTACATTCATCTGATGTATTACTAGATTTCGTAAGGCCGCGATAGCGGTTGTCATACGAATTAAGGTTATCCTGGATACAGGAGAATAGGTATCGAAGTAGTCTAGGCCTTCCTTTTGTTTGTATCCTTTGATAACAATCCTAGCTTTGTACTTATCTATTGATCTATCTGCTTTCATCTTCCTCTTTAAGATCCATTTGTAGCCCAAAGGCTTACTATCTTGTGGCAAATCCACTAGTTCTCACGTATTGTTTTGCAGGATGGAATCAATATCACTTTTAATCGTCTCTTTCCATAATGGTGCCTCAGGTCAGCTCACAACTTCCTTGTACGTACGAGGCTCATTTTCCAACAAATAGGTTAGAAAATCCGGACCAGAAGATGTTGATTTCCTAGCCCGTTTGCTACATCTTGGCTCTATATCAACTTTCTCTTTTTGGTCTCTGCTGCTATCATTAGCACGATGTAAAGTCCGTTTCACTGAACTGGACTCTTTAATGGATCTATACGGAAATATTTGTTCCAAGAATGACACATTTCTAGATTCCATGACTGTATTCTTGTGAATATCTGATATAACACATTCATACATAATAAATCTATAGGCACTGCTATTTTGAGTATAACCGATGAAAACACAATCAACGGTTTTTAGACCTATCTTCTCCTTCTTAGAAGGAGGTATAGCTACTTCGCAAGACACCCCCATGTCTTTAAGTGATGGTAGGTAGGCCTCCTATCCTTAAATAACTCATAAGGGGTCTTGTCAGTCTTCTTGCGAGGTACTAAATTCAAAATGTGATTAGTGGTGAGAACCGCTTCAACCCACATGTTCTGAGGCAGCCCAAAACTTACCATCATAGCATTCATCATATCCTTCAAGGTACGATTTTTATGTTCAGCAGTACCATTTTGCTGAGGTGAGTAAGGTGTAGTGGTTTGGTAGATAATACCATGCTCAGCACAATATCCACCAAATGGTGATTCATATTCACCACCTCGGTCACTTCTCAACACCTTAATCTTCTTGCTAAGTTAGTTTTCAACTTTATTCTTGTACAGAATGAATTTTTCCAGTGCTTCATTCTTGCTCTTTAGCATGTATACATAGCAATACTTTGTACTATCATCAATAAACGTGATGAAGTACTTATTAGTACTGGGAGTTTGAACATATTTTAAATCACACACATCAGTGTGGATTAAACTCAGTGGCTCGGTGCTTCTTTCAACCAATTGAAATGAAGACCTTGTTAACTTAGCTTCCACGCAAGTTTCACACTTGTGTGTTTTATCAATATCAAAACTGCGTATGCGCTCCAAGTTAATTAATCTACTCATAGAATCATAATTAACATGACCTAGTCTATCATACCACAAAATGGAAGACTCAAGCACATAAGCAACTAGGGATTTCATTTTATTAGCTATGGGGATTACAATCATTACATTAATTTTAAACAGACCGTCGGTCATATACCATTTCCCCACATACAACCCATCCTTAGACAGAGTAACTTTGTTTGCCTCAAAGACCATTCGGAAGCCGTGCTTGCTCAACAGAGACCCATAAATCAGATTCTTCCGAATGTCTGGAACATAGAGCACATTATTCAATGTCATCCCTTTTCATGAGGTCATCTTCTGGTTCACCTGGCCTTGCCCCAGCACATATGAAGTAGCTGAATTTCCCATGTACATCTTCTGACCATGGGTCACCAACTCAAGAGTGTTGAACATTTGTCTGTCACAACAAACATGGCGAGTAGCCCTCGTGTCTATCCACCATTTTTGTGGGTTCGAGCCTACTAAGTTTACTTTAGAAACCATGGCCGAGAGATCAATATACAAGGCATCTGCAGCTGCCTCTGCAATATGAGCTTGAGCTTGGGGATTCTTCGGCTTCTTGCACTCTAAAGCACGATGCCCAAACTTATCACAGTTGAAGCATTTCCCTTGGAATTTCTCCTTCTTCTTCTTGGCAATACGACCTATTGGTGCCAGATTATCTTTCTTTCAATCATCTTTCTTGTCTGACCGGCTGTGGGCACGCTTGTCATTCGTACTCTTCTACCCACCGGAAGAGTTACTGTATTCCGTCACATTGGCCATGTTGGAGTTGAACTTGGCGCTCTTACTCCTTGCTCGATTCTCTTCCTCAACATTTAGCTTGAATAATAGAGCTTCTAGAGTCATCTCTTTGTTCTTGAACATTAGATAACTCTTGAATTCCTTCCATGTTTCAAGAAGCTTGTGGATGACTTTCACCACTAGGAATGCTTCACTAAGAGACATCCCTTCTGCCTTGATCTCATTGATCGGGATTTGAAACTCTTGGACTTGAACCATCACTAGTTTTGAGTCCTTCATCACATAAACAAGGAACTGGCCCACGATGAATTTCTTAGACCTGACACCCTCAATCTTGTATTTTCTGTCTAAGGACTCCCATAATTCCTTAGTCATTTTCGCTCCATTGTAAACAGAATATAACGAGTCGTTGAGAGCATTCAGAATATAATTCTTGCATATATAATCGGCATTCTTTCAATTATCTATCGCCATTAGCTTCTGAGTATCTGCATTCTCATCTGCAATTGGGGCTTCCTTAATTAAGCACCTTGCCAGATTCAGGATGGTGAGATAGAACATCATCTTTTGTTGTCATCTCTTAAAGTCCACTCCCCCTCCAAACTTTCATAACTTATCCACATGAGACCGTGGAATAGTAGGTACATTAGGTCTGGGAGCTTGTAGATCCATTAGATAGGATAAAACCCATCAGGAGCAAATAAATCTACAAGAAAAAGAGAGGAGTGAACGGGGAGGTTAAAACCTTCAAAGCTAGGCTTGTGGCAAAGAGGTTTACTTAGAAAGAGAGTATTCGATTATGAGGAAACCTATTCGCCGGTGGCCATGCTTAAGTCCATTTCGATTCTCTTATCCATTGCTGCGAATCTTGACTATGAGATTTAGCATATGGATGTCAAGACGACATTCCTTAATGAAGATCTTGACAAGAGCATCTATATGATGCAACCAGACGGGTTCATAGCAAAGAGCCAAGAGCACATGTTGTGAAAACTTAAGAGATCCATATATGGACTTAAGTAAGCATCAAGGTCTTGGAACACTCGATTTGACTAGGCAATCAAAAGTTTCAGCTTTGATCGGTGTCCTATCGAATATTGTGTGTATTGGAAGCACGATGGGAACATGGTGGTGTTTCTAGTCATTAATGTTGATGACATTCTCCTAATTAGCAATGATGTGGGGTTGTTATCTTCGGTGAAGGTATAGTTATCAAGTCAATTTGACATGAAGGACCTGAGAGAAGCGCGTCAAATCTTAGTATCAACCTCTTGAGAGATCGATCATGTATGATGTTGGGCTTATCCCTAGCCCATTGTATTAACTTGATTATTGCTCGTTTTGGCATGGAAAATTCCAATAAAGGATTTCATTTCAGATTTCGAATTTCTCTTTCTAGGGATCGGTGTCTGATCGACACTCAAAAGTGACGATTTAGACATGTTAATTTGCACTAAGTTAGTTCATATTTGTTATCTAATATTTTGTTTTTGTAGTGTTTCAGTGTTTAGATAGGTTTTGGTGATAAAACGCAAAACTACACCAAAACAGCAATGAAACAAACAAAGAAACAGTATAAGAACAAAAATGAAGAAAAGTGATCAAGACAATTCCCGTCCGTACGCACGACAACCCCATCCGGACACTCCACAGCAAAATTATCGCGACGCACGCCCACTTTCTGTCCATACGCATCCGAAAATTCCCGTCCGGACGCACGTCCATTTCCGTCCAGACGCACGTCCATCAGATTCCAAGTCTTAGAAGGACCTGCACTTTTTGAAATCTATAAATAGGACCCTACCCCCCTCATTTCTGACACCAAGGTCCTCCGACCATAACTCCTCTACTTCTCTCTTATTACACTTCTGCCTCTACTGGGTCAGTACTGAAAGGTCCGAGCCTCGACGAGGAGCTGTCGATGCTAGCCGACAACTACTTGAAGATGATTTCTACCCCGACCATGCGTGGCAAAGTTCTTTTTCTGCCTCGGGTTCATATGAAGCCCGAGTTTGGTAATTTAGGAGTAGATTAACTTTATTATTTTATTTTAGCCTTTTGTAATAGATTCGTTATGCAACAATTATATTCCACGACATATTTGATCGTTGCAAAATTTTTATTTCTCTAATTTAATTAATATTCCATTTAATCTTTCTGTGATTGTATTAAATGAGTATTGCATAACTATGCTTATTGTTATTCGAAGATTAAATATGAGATATTCTATGCCATGGATAAGACGGGTTGTACTCCGGACGAGCCGTGCTATAATCTTGGATAGGGTATGCCTTATTTAATATTCAGGATTTTAATTATTGACATGAGATATTTTATGCTATTAATGAGATGAATTATGCTCTGGATAGTCCGTGCCAATATCTTAAATAAAATATACCGTGTTTTCATGTAAATCCATTTTTCTTGAATTTCATATTGGTCATGTCACAGTAGGATTTGAATGTATTAAATGCTAAAGTAAAATAAGAAGTTAATTGAAATTAGAAAATAAATGAAGGTAGATTCTAACCTGATGTTGATTCTTTCTCCTTTATTTATCTTATAATTTTATCTATTTATTTAGTTTAATTAACTAGAAATAGAATTATTAAATATTCTTTTTAAAATAAAATCCAAGATTTTTTTCCAATTAAAGTAAAATATTGTGATTAAATAATTAGGAAGTTTCATCCGATTGTCATATTTTCTCGTGGGATCGATCCTGACTCACTACTAGCTACCAGTTAGTGTGAATTTTGGTATAAACTTGAGTGTGATTAAACGACCACAGTAGTGTTCACATCAGTAGGAGGAACACCTCCAGAAGAGGACAAAGGCAAACACGATACTAAGAAATCAAGATTGTCAAGATCAGACTGCCCACTCCCCGACTCAGACGACTTGGACATGGGAAATAAATGAGTAGACTTTACTAAAGCAACATCCCTAGACACAAAGAACTTGTGGAGAGACGGACTTCTGAGTCTTTGAATAACCAAGAAAATGCCCATGCATCCAATTTTGTGCGCTGGTGATGAGTGTCACGAACATAACAAGGGCTTCCAAAAATTCTTAAGGGTAGAGAGAAAAGGCTCGTAGCGGGCAAGAGAACCACCATTGGGACTTTGCCACCAAGAAATTGAGACGGGACAAGGCTAATTAAGTAGCAAGCAGTTAATATGGCATGTTCCCAAAATTGCTTAGGCACGTTCATCTGATATAAGAGAGTTTGAGCAGTTTCCATGATATGACGGTTCTTGCGCTCGGTGACACCATTCTACTGTGGGTTGTCTGGGCATGAAGTCTGATGAATAATACCATTAGTAGATAAAAAGGTCTTCAGTTGGGTGGAGAGATAGTCACCACCATTATCACTTCACAAACATTTAACCTGAGCCTAAAACTAGGTATTTATTTCCATACAAAATGAAGAGAAAATAGATGCAACTTTAGATTTATGTCACATTAGATACTAGAAAGTCACACGAGAATAATCATCCACAAATATAACATAATAACGAAATCCAAAAATAGAGTCAACATGACATGGTCCCCAAACATCTGAATGAACCAATGAAAAATGAGTTGAGGCTCATTTATTGACTCGAGGTGGTAAAGGCACACGCAGATGCTTTGCCAACCGACACGACTCATACTCAATATGAGAAATGAAATGAAAAATAGGACACAAACTATGAAGATTGGATATAGATGGATGTCCTAGCCGATAATGAGCCTCAAAACTCAGAGAGTTAACTACTGAGCAGGCCATAATAGCCACCTCCTCCACCAAGTAAAGTCCACCTGAAACTCATCTTCTACTGATAATCTTTCTCGTTGTAAGATCCTGAAAAACACAGCTATCCAAATAAAAAGTCACACAACAATTGAGATCATTGGTGAGCAGACTGACTGATAATAAGTTAAATGAATCTCCAGGAGTATGTAAGACATTAGATAGGGTTAAGGAGGGTGTGGGAGTAGCGACCCCACACCCTTAACCGGTAAGGAAGATCCGTTGGCCACAAGAACACTACGGTGACTAGGAGTAACCTGATAATTAGATAATATACCTACTGAACCAGCCATATGATAGGAGGCACCTGAATCAATCACTCAAGCAGATGGAGTAGTTGGAAGACATGCGCTAGGATTACCTACGAAGGTAGCAGCAGCGGGAACAGGTGGACTCAGACTGGTAACCTGAGACTGGATATACTGCTCATACTCAACAGGGGTCATCTCTACGAGTTGCCCTCTATGAAGAAGACAAGTCTACCTGGGGGGTACACAGTAGTGACATTTGCTACTATAGACAGTCTTCCATGTAATTTATAACATTGACTGCGAATATGGCCATGGATCCCACAGTAGTGGCAAGAGAAAATCTCACGAGCCACCCCTGTTCGACCTCCATCACGGCCCCAACCACGGCCACGACCACGAGATCTAATGCCTCTACGAGAGGCAACATAGTAGACTGATCAGTAGTGTCAGAGGAAGGCCGTGTGTCGTCATGACGTATCGAGTGACTTACCCGACATAAAGCCTCAGATAATATGAGAATATCTGTCCTAGTAAGAATCTAGGAACGGGCCATGTCGTAATTAGGATCAAAGATGGCCAAAAAACACACGACGAGAATCTGCATCCGCTGCTCCTGAAACTTGCTGAATGAACTGCTGAACGAAAGAAGCTGATCAAACTCGTCGGCGAGCACTTTAAATCCCATAAAGTACTCTTAAAGAGGACGACCAGCCTATTGCGAGGAGAAGAAGCCTCACATCACGTCATATAGGCGTGATAAGTCATTGGTGGAAGCATAAATATCCTCTAGAGCCTTCTAGATTTTCTTCACCGTATCGGCATTGGCGACCAAGATCTTGACACTACGGTCCATGGAATTCATAATTTGACTGAAGAGCTAGAATCAGGGGCATCGTCAAACAAGTGGGAATCCAATTCCATACCTTGCAGGGATTTCAGCACATTCTTTCACCACAAGGGATAAGTAGAAGCACCTCAAGATTCTAATCAACAAGCTGAGTAGAAGAAGAGAACACTTCAGTTCTCAGAGGTCACCTGGTATCCATCAGAGACTCAACAGTCTCAGAAGTCCGGGTAGCAGACCTATCGCCCTTCAATGTCATTTTTGATCACTCATCAAATAATCCACAACCCGACCACCCTCACTTCATCAACAAAAAAGAATCGGACCACACTGAATTTGTTGTTGAATGGACGACAAGCCATTGCACGAATGAATGAAGGGACGCAGTGAGGGAGACAAAAACAAAGATAAACAGCACTGTAGATACATATTCTGGTTTTTCGGTGACTTTTTTTGAAGTTCTGGCGACTCTTTTCTGGCGATCGAATGCTATGAGGTTGTCGACTAGGGCTTAAGGCTAGGTTTAAGGCTGTCGGTGATGGCTAGGGTCGTCGGGTACTATTTTTGAGACTGTCAGTGGTGGTCGCAACTGGTTCTGAGGCTCGATGGTGGTCGGTGAGAGGCTTCATATCAAGACTGGGTTTCGGATCGTGACTTGGGTTCAGATCGCGGCTTGGGTTTGTGACCTAGGTTTTGTTTTCAATGGTTAGTGATAGCAGAGGATGGGGTTTCGGTGGTTGGTGATCACTACTGGTGGTGTAAAGAAGGAGCATTTGACCTGATGGTAAAGGTAATGATTTCTTACCAAAGGTCAAGGGTTCGAACCCCTAGCGTCTCCCCCGCCCTTAATTACCTATCCAAAAAAAAAAAGATCATTGTTGGCGGTGGTGTCATAGTTGGCATGTACTGGTTTAGGATTTCCGATGGTCGGCGATGGTGTTCGGTGGTAGCCAGTGGGTTTCTAGAGAATGTGGTGATTGGCGGCTAGGGTTTGGCGGTGGTTAATGGTGTGGCGGCTAAGGTTACAACCAGGCTGGTGGCTAG
>JAULLE010000002.1:494417-507699 GCA_035668155.1 Sarracenia purpurea
CCCTAAAACCGCTGCTAAAGGTCTCAGGTGTCTACTGCAGCGGTTTATGAACCGTCGCCCAAACCGCTGGGAGATACCCGTCGGTGAATGTATATAGCGGCGGTTTTTGAAACCGCTGGAGCAGCTATTTTTTTCGCAGCGGTGGCTATTGCGACGGTTCAAGCGTTGGTAAAAACCCCCTCTGACACGTTAATAATACCCTGTAGCGACGGATTTTAAGCGTCGCTATTTCCACCACCAAATCCAAAACCGCTGCTATAGCCTCTCCTGTAGCGACGATTTGAACCGCTGCTATAGCCTATCCTGTAGCGACGGTTTTAACCGCTGCGATAGCCTCTCTTGTAGCGACGGTTTGAGCGACGGTTTGAACCGCTGCTATAGCCTATCCTGTAGCGACGGTTTTAACCGCTGCTATAGCCTATCCTGTAGCGACGGTTTTAACAGCTGCTATATCCTCTCCTGCAGCGACGGATTTTAAGCGTTGGTATTTTGTACCACAAAAGTCAAAACCGTTATTATAATTGACCCTTTAGTGACGCTATTAACCGTTTCTAATTCATATTCATATTTCAATTATTGACAAAAAATCGTCAATATTCTTTTAAATTGACACTACAATAACGACTATTATGGCAAAGTCATCTATAATATTAACAATTTTTAATAACTCAAAATTATAATGTAAAATCAACAATAATTTCTAACATTCATTGCACAAATTGTTAATAGTTCAAATTCAAAAGTAAATCAAGTGGTTCAACCAAGTTGTCACAACACCATAAACCAAAAAGTATTTTGCCTAAACATAAAAACATAAATATTCCAAATATTATATCCTATTCTTGCAAAGATCTCCACGAACTAGCTTGCTTGGTAGATGCTTCTACATTGTCTCGTTACCTGCAATACAAAATATGTAATATAGTGAGTTACAAATATTCAGTAAAATAAAGATGGATGAATAAAAGTAAATATTCACAATATATAAAACATTCACATTATTCAAACTTGAAAGCAAAAAAAATTATTAAAAAGAATGTACCTCGACCGTGACATTCTACTTCATGACTCCCATAAGATGATCTTTGGCGTTGTTGCGGAGAAACCTGATGAAGTGGGATACTAGCCTCGTCTTGAACCTAAGATAATAAATAACTTACATAAATATACAAATCTTCATGGAACTTAAGAAAAGCTTAAGTAGTTAAGTAGAATCATAAATTACAAATATTTTTAAAACTAAAAATAATAATAACCTGTGAGCTACTTGAACAATGCAACTGCCTAAGCAAAAATGCCATTTGCTCTTTCAAAGTGCTTACTTCACCAGACTGAGCTTGTAACTTATCTTCTTGTGCTTGTAGCTTTTCTTGTAGCTCACGGATCGTTTCTTTGTCTCTTGCTCTCTCTTCCTCAGAGGCCACTCTTAATCTTTCTAATTTTTCAAAACCTGAGCCGCTGCTTTTAGGAGTGGGCCCAAATCCCAAACCACGAATACGACCATTACGCTCGGGCTTATCAATTACTTGAGAATAAATGTCATTTGCCGACCAAACTATGCACCCATGGGAACTCTCTTCCGTGCCATTTGATTGTGTTCTCAATAATTCCTCCATTTTTTTCTAAAACTCATAATTTTAATTGAATTAATGAAAACTAAAAAGAATTATGACTAGTTAGCAAGAAACATATTACTTTCTAATGACAAAAAATGATGAACACTTACAATGTTTTCGGCTGTTATTTCATTAACCGGCGTACCGTCTTTCTTTGTATGAGTCGCTATATATAATTGTGCTCGGCTAGGTGCAACCCCTTTTTCTTCCTCCTGTGTTTAAAAAATTCAATCTTTATAATAAAAGTATACTACGATAATCAACTTAAAAACATCAAACAATCCATAGAATTCTAAATACCAATTCTTTCCCATGTTGTGCATAAGTTTTTGATCCTGCTGTATGTTGATCTTTTTGATTCTCTCTATTTGTCTTGTTCTTCTCACTAAGTTTCTGTATAAAAAATATATATATATATTTAATGCTAACAATCATACAATAGCTTTTTTCCACTTTTGTCATAATCATCAAAATTTTCAATACCTGTCCTTTCTCTAAAAACCAGTAAGAAACAAGGTCGGCATATTGCTCACGATTAACTGTTGCAGGTGCTGTAGCCACTATTTGTGCCGCAGTTTTTGTCACATCAAAATATTTTGATTTTAAGCTGCATTTTCAATTTCCCAATTTCTCACCCAACTGCTTTAAGATATTAAGCTTGATTGTTATTCTTTCTTCGTCATCTTCAGGAAGAACAAACTTAGGCTGCAATTACATGTTTTAATGTGAAAACAAACTATAAACATTCCAAAAAATACTAAAAAACTAAAGTGTGATATTCACAGAGTGACAAAAAAAATATTTGTAACTATAAAATATTACCTCAATAATATTAAAACATTCTTCTGTATAATGATCTGGCACTTTATGCCAATTACCGCAATTAATTAGGCATAGATTTGGCTTCCTAGCAACAGTTCCTATAAAGAGATTGAGTACACCACCTTCTACTCCAATAGGCTAAAACACTTTATTAAATGTTACAATAATTCGTTTTCCTGATGGCAGATGCCAAACATTAGACATTCGTGTAACTCCTCGTTTGTTACGCTTCCCCACTTTTTTTTTTGGGTAAGGTAAGTATAATAACTAAAGAAAAAATATGATACAGATTTTCAAGGGGCATTCCCCAGGCAATACAACCTAAAGAAACCCACTTACAAAACATGCCAAAAAAACTAGAGCAACGAAGAGTGTTACTAACACCCTTACCAAAATACATCAACAAGCTATACAAGAAACTTCCTCAAAGTAAACCAAAACATGGCACATTTTAATCAACATCTCGGTCTGGAACCCAGCTTACTAGCCCCTTCTACTGCTAAAAAGAGTAGAGAGGCCTGGGTTGCTGGGCTGAGAGGAGGGACCAAGCAACAATCTCTATCCACGGGGCCACAATCTGGAGATGATCGGTAGGCCTGGTCAATGACTGGGCCATGGAGCGGAGCAAATGAACGACGTTGTGGACTAGCAGTCTGAGCAACACATAAGCCCCTGGGCTGCGCAGCGGGCTGAACTTCCCTCTTCTCCTGTCTCTTTTTCTTGTTGGTGCTTCATCTCTTTCTAACTTTGATCCATTCCAACGAAGACGACGAGTCCGACTGACTTCCTTGCTCTTTAACTTCCTCACTTCCTGCTACCTGACAATAATTCATAGAATCCCTGTTCCTCTTGTACTCCTTACAATGTGAGGGATCATGCCCAAAAGTGTTACATCGATCACACATGGGAGGAAGTCCCTGGTACTCTACTAGGACCGTAGTATCTACACCGCCACATCTAATGCAAACCGAAGGTAACAGAGGCTTTGAAGCTTCGACTTCAATGAAAACCCTAGCGAAGGAGATGCGTTGTTTTGTATCTGTAGCCTTATCCATAAAAAGAGGAGTACCAATGGCGCTAGCAATTCTACTAAGACATTTATCATTCCAAAACTCCAAGGGTAAATCAAGAAATTTAACCTAAACCAGAATCTTAGAGACTGCATCTTTAGTTAATCTCATACATTTATGCCATCTTCTCAAAAATAAAAGCTTACCGGAGAAATGCCAAGGTCCCTTCTATAGGATGCTTTACAAATGCTGTAAACTCTCAAACATAAAAAAGAAAAAGCCACTGTCATTACCCGATACCTCTATGAGCCCCTCATTTTTCCACAATGTCATAGCAATAGCTCTAACTAACCCAAAAGCAAGACTAGCTTCAAGGAAGTACCCAACAAGACATGTTTCCCATATTTGATCATCAGTCATTTCGTCTTCAATGTCAATAATCCCCGGGCGGCTAGGCGCAACATGTTCAAATTTAGATCCGCTCCTATGATTAAGCCTAGGTGGCTTAGATCCTGATCCGCTGCTATTTGTAAAATTACGAGCTCCCGCAATATCAGCCCAAGTCCTTGACTCACCAAGACCTTTGTTGGTACTGCCTACAGCAGTTTCGGCCCAAGACTTAGCACAAACAGAAGTCAATTTTGAGTCCTCCTTTCCATTGAGGCCTAGAACCCTGTTGGCTGAAAGATTATCAGCCGTGTCCTGGGCTGCATGGTTATTACCCTTCCCCTGTTCGTTAACCTCGCCATCCCCTCGCGAATTCCCACCTTCGACTTGCTTAGGCGAGGCATTATTTAAGCACCTGGAGAAACCATCCTTAAACTTGCAAGATTCTTAGTGCAAACCAATTGTATTCACCATCGTTTCTTTCGAAATAACTAAGGAAAGGGGCTCTGGCATTGTGCCGAGCACCTGGTGTGCACACCAAGTTCCTTCGACCATCACTCCCGTTTGTTTTACCTTTTTTGCCGACCCAGATTTACACCGCAAATCCTCATCCACAACATTAATCCCATCACATTTCAAGTTTGTAGCATAACTTGGACTAAGAAAACATGAATCCGAACTGACCTGACTCAGGGAGAACGACACTTCGACCGATGGTCCTTCCACTTTGTCTTTGACCTCGTCTTCAATTGAGACCGAATCTTCATCCGACACTTCCTCTTCTGATTCAGCTGCTCCTACATCATCTTCGGGACATTGTATGTCATCCAAAGCTTCACATTGTTCCTCCTCTGTCTTGCCGTCCAAAGCCATATCTTCCCTTACAGCCACTACAGCAGACTCGCCAACCGAAACCTCCGGAGGAGAAGATTTTCCCAGAAGAGAGGGAGGACGGAAATCAACTGGGTCGCCCTCTTTCACTTCGTTCGCAACTTCGTTCGCAACTCCTCTCACCCCAACCAGATCAGCCACGTCATCAGATCGACCGTCTAGCATTGGCGAAAATCTCTGTTCACCCAGGTCGTAAGCAACCTTTTCCAGAAAATAGGCACTCTGATTATCGAGACCGTGAGCTACCAAAGGGGGGGCTCTTACACCTCCTGTAGGAAAATCCGATTCCCCTTTCAACTTCGAAGCGGATCATCTGAATTTAAAATAAAAAACCTTCAAAAAGATTAGATGCCACTAATATAATACACATATACTACAACAATAATATGAAATGAAATGATAAAAAAAAAAACTATATACATCCAACCTGTAACTCCAACTTGTAATTCCATAAATGAATCATCATCAATATTGTCCTCTGTATTTTGAGTGTGTGAGGAGTTTTGTGGCGGAGCTTGTGGGGAGCCATGATGGGGTTGTGAAAACCCATGTGAAGTGCTATTTAACCGATTAGGTTGTGAATCTTCCTCTATTTCACAAGTACGATATCGTTTCATTGCCTTATTTTCAAAAAACAATAAATAATATTAACAATAGCATGAGAAGGGATCTAATGCTTATGCACTACAACAACTACAACTAAAACCAATACAATAACCAAAAATAATTCAACAAATTAAGGCTGCTACATGCAAAAGGCAGCAAATTCAGTACCAGATCAGCAAATTTAGCAACAAATCCAGCAATAATATCAGCAAATTAATCAAATTCAGCAATATCAGTAGCAAATGCAGCAATTTCTGCTGCTATGGGCACAATAAATTCAAAGCCTGCTAAAATCAATTACATAGTTGTCAATTTTTGCAAATCACTCCATGAATATAGGATCCAAACACAGCCTTAGTAGTTAGTGATCTTCCTCCAATAGAACGTAATCCAATCGTCAAAGTTCCAATCTAAAGCAAGTTAAAGTAGAATTCTCAATAGACATGAACAACCAAAAAAGTTCACTCAAGCATCAAATAAAAGAATTGATACAGTATCTCAATCATTTAGTCATATAGAACCTAATAGATACAAGAAACAACATTCTTTTGATGAAAATAAAGGAAAATTACAAAAACACCCAAAACCAAGACCAAACAGCCCATAGAATTCTAAATATCTTTCCTAGAGCGTGTGTTGTTCATATTGCAATCTGCATGCTATGTTATGTGCTGCTCATGTGAAGCAATCATAGCATGCTCTGCTATACAATATTGGTTTTCCATGTATGGTTTGATAGGCAATGTTTGGTATGACTTGCATTTGGTATGAGTGTGCAGTTGGTCTCCCTCTCTTAGCTACTTCCCCTACCTTGCTGCTGCTATACATTAAATAGTGTTGTCATGGCTGTGGATATACATTACATAGTGCTGTCATAGTGCTGAGATTTAAATTAAAATGCTGAAATTCATGTAACAAAACAGAAGATCCTTTGCACAACACCACCAATTGCTATACAACTTCCTTACACTTAAAGTCAAAAAACTTGAAAGGTCTAGAGAGTTATTTTCTGTAAACACAAAAATTAAAGTCCACCTTTCATTCACATATTTCTTTTGCTTCAGTTTAAGTCATAATTTTCAATTTAAAAAAAAAACACACATAGGAAATTGAAGACCAAAATGTTACCAAGGAAATCTTGATGCTAATCTCTGGAAGAATCCTCCAATTAATAGCAAATGCAAATTCAGCAATATCAGCAGCAGATACAGCAATTTCTGCACATTCTTTCCTTTTTCTCAAACCAAAACTCTCAGGTTACCACTAATATTGCCGTCTAATTTACTGGAAAAAAAATTTCCCTGGCCAAGAGTTCGCATGAAGGCAACTATATCACACGAAGTGTATTACTAAATGTACACAATTGTTAAAATAGGGATATTTGATAAATACTATATCACACTAAGCATGTCGTATGTAATGCAAATCACTTTACGAAGACGGTTGCTTTAAGTTTACAATAGATGTTTAAATCCTTCCTGAACTTCATGAAGGATGATTGCTTTAAGTTAATGAGAGTAACATTCAAGCAATAACCCACTTGCTTCCAAATAAAGATCCACAATTTGGACTCTTGGTCTGGTCTTTCACTTGAGTCTCTTTCCCAAAGATATCTTCCAACACAAACTTGACGGCAACATCACCAAAAACATAATGTCAATGGTACATACATGAAACACCAAATAAATGTTAGTAGTTTTTCAAACAAGGAATCATCTCCACAACTCTAAAGAAATCAATCTTCTAAATCATGCCAAACCAAAATGGGAAGCAATGTTAACTTATTTCTATAGTACCTTACAAACTAATGACAAAGGAAATCGACATGAAGAGATATTTATTTATAATCAAACAACTTGCATAGAAGATTATATGTCTCAACAAAATAAAATAAAACTAGATATACTCATTTGAGTCTGAATCATCCATGACTTGGTTATCTTGTGTGAGTGGAGCATTGATTGTGGTTCCATCTGCATCATCTCTTGCCCAATTCAGATTGGCATGCGCCTCCATATGCATATCGTCAACTATCAGATTAAATGGCTCATTATCATAATATGTGCCAACATCATCCTCAACCAATTCACTATTACCAGCATCAAATACGTCCCTAGCTTTTGTTCTAACAACAACAAGCCAATCTTTATGTCTCACATCTTCCACATAATAAACTTGTGAAGCTTGAGATGCTAGAATAAATGGTTCATCATTCAATCGATCTCCAGTATGTATCAGGCGTGAAAAATTCACAAGGACAAAACCATATTCATCTATCTTGTAACCTCTGCTTGAATTCACATCAGCCCAATTGCATTTGAATAATACGTATCGCAACTTGTCAAAATAATTCAATTCAATAATATCCGTTAAAACACCATAGTATAAAGTTCCTCCTTCAGTGACCACACAAACCCCACTATTCTGAGTTTTCTTGGTCTCCTCACTATTTTTCAATCGAAACTTGAAACCATTAACAACATAACGTTTGAACCGCCTAGCTTCAGTGTTTGGCCCTCGAGCGAGCCATTTGATTTTATCAGTAAGAAGTTGTTTTCTTGTTTCATCCATAACTGCTACCTGGTTATCCATAGATAAAATTTAACAAAAAACGAATTGAGTTCTAAAAATAAATTATCATATTATAATTGTTGTAATTAGTAGTTAAAAACTTACATATGATCGAAACCAATCACAAAATTTTTCCATATGAATCTTGTTAACAAGTTCATCAGTTAAACGACGCCCACGATTTTGTCTCTTTATTTGCTCTTTGTGTTCTCTGCAGATACAAACCTGATTTGTGTTACTACTACACATATTGAATTGAAGAAATTATACTTATATATTGATAACATATCGCATCCCCAAGTGTTACTTACATGCGAAATGGTAGAATTTCATCATCATTGAACATTACGTAACGGTGTGCCTGTATCCATGACTTTTGATCAAGTTCAACATTCATTATTGCTCCAGTTGAATCTTCAACGTTTCTTGCCGGTCGATTGAATATTGTCTGAACAGATTCTAGATAGCGTGAACAAAATGTCAAGCATTCTTCTGCTATGTATCCTTCTGCAATAGAGCCCTCTGGATATGCTTTATTACGAACATACGACTTAAGTCGTTGTAAGTATCTACATTTAAAAGATCTTAGTTATGCTTCAATTAAATTGGATAATGATATGATATGTATCAAGAAACATAAATGGAAAATTTTACCTCTCAATAGGGTACATCCAACGGTATTGAACTCATCCAGGAATTCTAGCCTTGGCAGCCAAATGGATGACCAAATGCACCATAACAGTAAAGAAAAAGGGAGGAAATAGTATCTCCAAATTACATAAAGTCACTACAATTCGAGACTCAAGTTTCTTAAGCTCTTCCACTTTTAAGACTTTAGAACATAGCTCCCTAAAGTAACAAGATAATTCGATTAATGGTTTTGCAATGTCCCTCTCAATGCTATTGGAAGAAGTTGTTGCATCTGAATATGACCATCATGACTCTTCAGTCCTATGATTTTATGTTTTTTATGTTGATTACAACGTGAAATATTAGAAGCATAGCCATCTGGAACTTTTATCCCTTTCAAAACTTTTAAGAAATCATCTTTTTCTTTTGGCACGATTGAGAAGCAATCGGGTGGCAAATATGTCTTGTCAGAACCTACTGTTTGTGCATGAAGTTCACGCTGTATGCCCATGTCTTGCAAATCAAGAAGAGCCCTTAAGTTATCCTTCGTCCTTCCTTCCATATTCAACAAAGTACCGTACACATTATTGACCACATCTCTCTCTATGTACATCACATCTAAATTGTGACGCAATAAGTGGCTTTCCCAGTATGGCTAAGTGAAAATGATACTTCGCTTCTTCCATGGTTGTATCTCATGACTACTCCTAGAGTTCTTTTCATTTGTTATTGTCTTTCCGAACTTACATTGAACACTTTCTATGTACATCATCACTTCAAAGCAAGAAACCATACTAGGAGCAGGTTCTATTTCTTGTTTACCATCAAATGATGCTCTATCTTTACAAAATCTATGATCTTTATCCAAAAATCGCTTATGACCCATGAAACAATATTTTCCTCCATATTTGAACCATTGAGAATGAGTGTAATAGTTGCAAGATAGACAAACAAGACCACCCTTAGTACTCCAATCAAATAAATCACCGTATGTAGGAAAATCATTTATTGTCCACAACAAAACTGCACGCATGCGAAAGTTATCTTTAGAAGAAACATCATAAGTTTCTACTCCAACCTCCCACAGTTCCTCAACTAGAGGCTGTAAAAAGACATCTATATCGTTTGATGGTGAGTATGGCCCAGGAATAAGTAATGATAAGATGAAAGAAGATCTTTTCATGAACATCCATAGAGGCAAATTATAGGGAATCAGAATTACTGGCCATATACTATAACTAGTGCTCATATTCCCATAAGAATTGAATCCATCAGTTGCTAATCCAAATCGAACATTACGAGGACCAGATGCAAAATTCACATATTGAGAATCAAATGTTTTCCATGCAAGAGAATCAGTAGGATGTCTCATTATTCCATCATTTTTATGACCCTGCATATGACACTTCATAGAAGCAGTTGTTCTTTATGACATAAATAGCCTTTGTAATCTTGGCTTTAAGGGAAACCATCAGAGAACTTTTGCAACCTTTTTTCTTTCCTTTTTTTAGACAAAGCACTCGAATTATGATGCAAATCAGTCTCATTTGTTGCCCACCTTGATGCACCGCAAGGACAAACTTCGTCATTCACATGTTCTTTCCAAAATAACATACAATTATTAGGACAAGCATGGATTTTCTCAAATCCAATACCCAAATCCTTAATAATCTTTTTGGCATCATATCCTTAATAATATTTTTGGCATCATAAGAATCTTTTGGTAACTTAGCGTCTGAAGGAAGCATATCTTTCAAAATTTTGAGCAAGTTTGTGAACGATTAATTGGTCCATCCACTAAGACACTTCAGGTGGTACAAATGCACAACGGCTGACAACTTGCTAAAATTCATGCACCCTTCACATAAAGGTTTCTTAGCATCTCTAAGCAATTCATATAATTTTTTGGAATCTTCATTAGGAACTTATCCAGATTGTTTTTCATTTAGACATTCGCCAGATGGTTCTAATACATTTATTTCATCTCCAATGTCATCAATAAATTGGGTATGCATTGGAAATACGTCATGCAACATGTCACGTATATCACCATGTTCACGTCGCATTTCTTCACCACGAGTCTCACTAACTCTAATACTAGTAGATGCTGACAAAGTCTCTCTATAATGATACCAACAATTATAACCTTGACTGATTCCAAATGAGACCAAGTGATCACATATAATATTTAGGTTCAACATATATGATTTCACACATTTTATGCATGGGCATAAAATTGTCCTATCCTTAGATGCACTATGAGTAGTAAACTTCAAAAAGTCTTTCACTCCTTCCAAGTACTCTCTTGACAATCTACTCTTCTTGATCCAACTCTTATCCATTGATTGAATATAAAACAAATTGAGGTAAAAAAAAGAAGAATTAAAATTTAAGTATGATAAAAAAGAACTACTCTCAAAATGTATCACTCACATGAAAATAATAGTCAATAGTAGTTAGACAATCTTCCTTTATATTTGTGCATAGACTACTTCTCATGACTTGAATCTGCACGATCACTCCATATCACGACCTACATATTTTATCAAACCAAATGAATGTCCTAAGTGTTTAGCTCATGTTGACATTAAGAAATTTTAAAGGGAATGTGAAAAAATATGGCATAACTAGACCGTGTGCAAAGTCAAAACTCCATAGTAATGCCAAGAGGACTTAAAATCAACATCCGTTCTTAATAACATAAAATTAGGACACCATCTTTAATACACTGGTCCCACTATTAATGAATGAGTTGAAATTGATGAACCGACTTGGATGAGAATAATTTTTCAGTTGCTTTGGATTTTTTGTCGTTTTTCTTTTATGGAAGAAAAAATATGGATCTCACATTAAGAATCCTATACTGCAACTCCATTTTTGTTGCGAGATTCTAATGAACTCATTTATGTTATTTTACATAATTAGACATATATGCAATGCCTATATCTAGATTGTTGTTTAATTAAAAAAAAACTCAAGCATGTGATTTAGAGCACCCAAAAGAATACTCAAACCTTAAACGCCTGTCTCCAACCTTTGACTTTGATCTCCAATCCACTCTCTTCTATTTTGTTTCCAAGCAATTTCAACTACACAACAGATGTTGGAGTCGCACAGCGAAAAAGATCGAAAAGATCGACGACGTGACTATAAAAAACGTCGTCACACATTTTTCATGAAGAACGATGAATCAAAACGATGTTAATAGAATTTTACCTCGTATAAACATGTAGTAAAGTTTCAAGAATTCCAAACGATGATGTGAGATGACCCGGTGACCTTCTCATGTATCTCTTAACGCACGCGACGATTCTGGCGAGTGGGCACCGATTCGAATCGACATTGTAGGTTTCCGACACACTGAATACTCTCAAGAATTTTTATAAAATTCTAGAGAGAGGACAAGGGGGCCAGTAGCACTTAGGAGAGGGATAGGAAGAGAGATAATATTGAGAGAATGGAAAAAATTAGGTCATGATCTATCTCTCTCTATTGTATATATATATATATAAATATATATCAATATATATACACTACCCTTATTTTAGTTAATATATTTATTGACATTCCATATAATAATATTGAGAATAAAAATATTTCCAACAAAAATAATTAATCTTTCGTACATGTATATAAATATATATACACTTACCTTTTATTTTAATACATGTATATTCTCCTTTCTAAAATGAAGTAGAGAATATACATATAACAAAAAATAAAAGCTCCCTTTCCACCTTGCTATGGCCGGCCATACTTGACCACCCAGCATGAGTCAAAAGATAAAAATGCCCCTTGTCCATTTAATTTATCTCCCCGATTGTTCTGTCGAAAAAGCCGACAATTGAATTAAATTAAATAATAACCGAAACCATCCATAAAAAAATCGTGCCTATAAATGTGATACGTAAGGGATCACGAGCAAGTATAGGACTACGGCTAACCGTAAGAGAAAACCGGATATCCCTAACTCAATCCTCGAGTTAGATCCTTTCTCGCACGAATCAGGACTTATTCCACTAAAGGCCCTGACTGAACTCTCGGCCCTAACCCGAATTATGTCTCGAGTTTGTAATTATCATTTGCACTGAAATCTCCCCACGTTTAAGATATGGATTCTCGATAATTGAATTAGGTTACTGATAACCCGGTACAATTATCCTCTTATCATTGCAACCGCACCATTTATCCTTTTGAGTATGCCGGATCGAAAGATCCACTTGCAAGATTCTAGCATAGTCAAACCTATAAGTCAAGCACACGAGGGGGAACTCCTCAACCTGATGTAGACGTGGTTCTCATCAGCTGATTGTCAATCATCGAACAAATAACGACAGTGCCAAACCCACCGGTCATTTTGATCTCAATATTGAAATCTCAGCCATTGGTGACTCAAAGCACTGCACATCATCTGAACATGATTCAATCAATCACGTCGGGATTAAAAGTTGGTGCAATATACGATAATATAGGATGTGGATCAATTCATATAGTCAGTATAGAACTGATTAATAGGATGATCAATTCTATTAATAGGATGATCAATTCATATGTGGATCAATAGGATGATCAATTTTATACTGACTATATGAATTGATCCACATCCTATATTATCAGCGATTTCACGGTCTCTTAATCTTGATGTGATTGATCGATTCAAGTTCGGATAGTGACCAATGGCTGAGATTTCTATGACGAGATCAATATGACCGGTGGGTTGGGTACTGGCATTATTCGTTCGATGGTTGA
>JAULLE010000002.1:589691-601027 GCA_035668155.1 Sarracenia purpurea
TAGTTCTCTCGCAAGGGAACCTACACTCGGAAATCCATCGAGCTCATCTTCACTCCAATACTCATGAGAGAACGAACACTTCTCGGATAAAGAACGAAACTGAAGAGAACAGCCGAGGAGCATCAATAATTCAAATCCGAAACCAAAATTTAATTTAATCTCAAGGAAGTCCCACCTGCTTTCTTAATCCACAGCCACCCCAAAAAAATGGGCTCAAGATTACTAAAAAACACGCCCCAAGCATGCGGGCCCATACAGATGGCGGAGCCCATAATCCTCATTAACAAAAATATAAACATGCGGGTCCCAGGTCTCCCGCCCATACACCAGTCTCCCGCCCAAACACCAAGTGGAACTACTCACCCGCCGTACATCTGAAAGCCTGCCCATACCTACTGATAGCAACAGTTCCCAATGCTTCGAAATTGCAAAAAGCCTAAACCACACGCACCATAGGTGCGTAGCACAGACTTCATCTTCTACAAAAATTCTTCATCTGCTAACACTAAATCTTCAATAACTGAGGCGCCCACATCTTCTATGTCAACTAAGACCCGAATACTCTGAACCGAAACCAGCATACTAAAACCAGATTTGCTAAAACCGGCAAAGTAGAACTTCTCCAAACAAGAACACCAACTCAAAAAAATTACAAGACGAAACCCACCATTGACAGAATTTTCCACTATCCGAACTTATCTGAGCTGTACGAAGGATGAAACCCATTTTCCTTCTAATTCAACAATAAACCAAACACTGATAAAAAACCAAACTTCAACAATCATCCTACAGCCCAGGATGGTACCGAATACCCATCCATAGACCAAACAAAAACAACGCACTGGTACAGAATCATCTTCAAAACAAACCAAGAGGAAATAACTAACCTAAACCGATAAATATACCTGAAGACATATCCTCAGGACGATTCCACAGCTTAAAACTCCAGTGCTTCAAATATCCCCACAAAAGCCATGGGTCTGTAATCCAAGGGACCTTCAAAATAGACTCCAGAGTGAGAACGAACCGTTTGCAGCTCGGAGCTTCAACATAAAACTTCCAGAAACGAGACCACTCCTGACCACGTTCCTGCCAAAAGCCTTAGATTCACTCCACCATTGCCATGGATGTGATCCGAGGACGCCATTCTCTTTTTGTCATCACTTGATCAGACTACCAGGAGGAGAATCGCCAAAATCGCCCTTGGGGAGAGCTTTCTAGAGAGAGAAGCTCTCCCCTCTTGGAACAAAGACTTAGTTCGGTTTGATAAATAATTTTTAAATACTAAAAGGGACTAGAATGCAATGAGTTCCAATCTACTGCTGGCCTTTAGATAATTCACAATTACAAAAGAATGCCTATATAAATGTTATATAAATGGGCAGGCTTTCAGATCTACTTGAGATTACTTTGATGCAGAATATAGCCGCAGCCCCATCCTCGCTCCTTACCCTTTTCGATCATGGACAACAAAACTTGTAGCAACTCATCGGCCTCTTCTCTGCATGAGAATTCCAAGTTGGTCTGATATAGTGGGAGTGGAGCGGCAGGGCTGCTCCACCTCTTTACCCTAGTCCCACCACCTCTTTTCATCGGGTGGTGCTGGTTCTGCCTCGACATTGGATCTGGACTACTCCCAACTATGTGTACTACTTCTCCAGATGCATCAGCATGGATTATGCTATCCATTCCAATCTCTGCCTCTATTACCCACTCAGGATTGGCAGGAACGCCTCGAAATTCGGGCTTATCATAATCTACCAAACTGAAGCAACTAACGATCAGTATAAGTCTATCTGTGATGACTACAAATTTGCCACCCTGCTTAAGCGCCTTGCACATAATTAACAGCTCATCTCTCCTGTTCATGCCATTGCCAGCCTCTGATAGTATGGATGTTCCAACTGCTTCTTCCCAAGAGTAAGGCCTTAGTGGAAGTTTCCTATTCAGAGGTCTAGGGAGACGTACCCTTAAGCGCTGTGGTCCCATGTGGTGGCGATTGCTTCGGTTTCTGATACTCTGAGCAGTTTTTCCAGTCACCTCAAGGATACTGGCTGTCGGTCTGGCTACGAGTCCAGTTATTCCTAAAGCTACACCTGCAGGCAAGGACAGCAAGAAAAGCACTTTCAATGTGTTTGACATTGCTGATACTAGTAACTTATAAATTGCAACTTATAGCAGAAGTTGTGAGTGTTTGGTAAAGACTCCAGCTTGTAGTTGAAATAGAAGAAAAAATAGTTATATTTTATAACAGAATTTGCAAGTGTTTGGTAAACATTGTAGCTTATAGCTAAAATTAGTAGCAGAAAGCTAAAATCAGAAGCTAAAACCTTTGTCAAACACCGTGTCAGCCAGGCTGGTAAACAATGCAGTTCATCTGTGGGCTTCAATTACTGTTTTGACCAATTGACAACTCTTTTTTCCTAGCAGCAAGTATTTACTGGTTCTCTAGGGGAATATTTTGGTCTAGTAGAAACAATTAGAGGGTTTCAATTGATCCTTCCCAGATGATGAGAAACAATGATTAGTAAGAAAATTCATTTATCGTTTTCTTATATTGCCATACCCGAGAGGACTCCTGGCAGGCCGTGTTTCTCAGCTCCTTTAAGTGGTAATTGGAGGAGACCAGTGAGTCCCTGAAATATAAGAGGGGGCAAATATGAAGCTTGTCATAATTTCTGAGTACAAACCTAGTATAGGGATGATTCTAAATCCACACACTTTTTCTTTGAACACACATACAAGAGTTAATGCATAGTATCCAAGTGTCTCAATGCATAAAGTGGGTGTTCCAATAAAAAAGTGTGTAATCACCCCTAGTATAGTTGATGCATATGATAATTGCCCACTGTATATGAGAATGATTCTACGCCTGTTATAGGGGAATCATCGGTACAGGCCACACGGTGAGTGTGTATACTTAGGAGAATGTATATGCAACTTGCTTTATATAATGAAAAATGACCTATACATATTAGGAAACCTTTTGTTGTTGGCGTTCAGAGATTCAAATCTCCTTTGGGCACTCGCAAGACTAGTCAAGGTGATTCCAGGTCAACTACATCATTGAAAAGTATTTGGATTCTTCTACTGTTTGGGTTTTATGTGGGAAGAAAACCCAAAACCAGTTGAAGTCCATGTGAACATGCATTTGGTGTAATGTTTCATTTTCATAAGCTTATGGTTGCTAATATTTTGTGGGAAAAGCAACAATAAACTATAACCTAGTCACATTCCGATCAACATAGCAATGTCATCTTTTGCACACTGGAAATTTTAAAATTGTCGAAGTGCTCAATTTTTTATGCAACTGTCAAATATACTAATATTAGAGTAAATGAATAAAAAATATACCTCTAAGAATTCATTTATCACGCCTTTTCCATGTGATGATACAACATTCTGTTGCGTTTCTGTTCCTGCATCAGGTGGCTCATCAAAAGTAAATGCCACAATACCCTACAAGTTAAATATCTTCTTAAGGCCAAGCATAAAATGTAACCTTCTGGAACATCCATATGTCATTAGATGGACAAATTACCTTCTGGGCAGCCCTACTAAATTGAGTGGCCGCATCACTAATGGCATAGACCGTGTTACTTAGAAGACTAGTTGTTCCGTGCGACATGCCTGTGATAAGTTCAGCAGGACTCTGTACAAAACGAATTTCCAACTTCAATGCTCTGCCAGAAGGGGAAGCATGAATTAATGACAAGATTTATATACCTGAAAAACACTCCTGGCAGGAACTGACAAGAAATCTTTGATGCTGAGGCCCACACTCCTTGCAAAGCCCATTGGGTTACCAATTACACCTGCAGAGCCAAACACCTGCAGAAATACCTTATTAAACTGTTTCTATTATCTCGGTATTACCAATTCCAAACCAAAAGCTACAACAAAAGGCTTGAATAGCCGCCCATAGTTGCATCGAGAAAAAGGGAATCTTGTTAACAAGTTGAACTATATAGGAATCTTGTTTAAGTTTACCTTGTATGTCTCATGAAAAAGTTGGCGAGTGTAATGCCTTGTAATAATCTGCTGAATGGATTCCCAGCTAACCACTTGATGTGGAATGAAAAGTTGTTTGAGGTAAATTTGTGCTCCCTCAACATCGGCAAGAGCCATAAAACCTCTCTGTAATTAAAATAGCATCATAAGAATCAACATGCAAAGCAAACACAAGCCAGTAGCTAGATCAGAGAGAGATTTTAAAAAGGAGATAATAATAATAATAATAAAAGAAGAAGAAGAAGAAGAAGAAGAAGCCAATCAAGAACATCAGAGTTCGGTTGAGGTATTTAGGTCAAGTGAGTTTGCCAGTACTCAGACCTAATTACCTTTTTATTTATTATCACAATTTCAAGAATCACGTTGACATTTCAAAGTTATTGCCACATGATTTATATTCCTTTTTTTTCAGTTCTTGTATTTCAATCAAGCAAAGTTTATCTTAAACTGTTTCAATAATTTTCAATACATAATTATGGTTATTATGGTTGGAAGAAGGATAGTTTGGTAAGAAAATGAGATTTTCTTAATAGACAAAGTTCCAAGGGGAACCATAATTGTACAAAAGTCAGGAAAAATTGTAAGACCTTCAATCTGAATTCACACCACCAAGCCAATGGTTGGTACTTGCAAGATTTATTAGACATAGGCTATATTTTTGGATCAAGTGAATTTAAAAGATATTTAGAAAAATGGTCTTTAGTAAGTTTTATAAGTCGTGTTCCCATTTGGATGTGGGCTAAAAGCTTATATAAATTATGAATCATTTCCATTCTCTAGATTGAGTTTATGAAAGTAAATAAACTGTGTTTGCAACATATAGCATAACCCTTGGAAGGACGGTTAAATCCGAGTAATCCTAGGAGAGAACCATCGATTCTTTTGACTAACCACCTCAGAGTGAAGCCTAATAAATACAAATTCTTAGACCTTTAAACAAACACCAAATCCTTTAATTGATTGATTCCCAGACAATTAGACAATTCCCATAAATAATCTATAAAAAACATGAATATTTTTAAAATATCAACAATAATCACAAACCCAGTCATATTATTCTATAGACTTTCAGTGGGACTTTTTCATGTTCACATGTTTATGTCTTATCAAAGAAATGCGGCCTGGTTTTTTGACATTCTCATGCATTAGGACTTGATATTCACTACAAGTCAGATTCACATACATGGATAAGAGATTCTCCCGATGTAAGAAGCCCACTTCTAAGTGTCCACGGAGTGCTAGAAAAGCTGTAAGATAAATGCATTGTGTATATAAGCGACCAAACAATAAGATGCTGCTAGATCCAGGTGAAGGAACACTAATTGAATAGTTACTTCACCTAAAAGTCAACGTAATTGGGGTAAAGTCAAACGTTTCGACGTATATTTTCTTGTCTTCTGGCTAAGAGGAAAATTTGCTGCCAAGGAGCTCCAATAGGAACTACTGAAGAAAGCAAAGAGCTACTTCTGCAATTTTCAGAAAAATGAGTTTCATTTGTTGGACGAAATCGGATCCCATTTGTTTGAACATACTCATGAGCCTTGGCATGTGCAGCGGACTCCTTTATGAAACCCAGATCAGAGGTAGGAGGATGCAATGTAGATTCCCCAAATGTCATGACTCCGACATGGGACCTTAAAGATATGGTTTTAAACAAATCAAACAAGCCTATCATGACTTCTTGCTCAAGCTCAAGGCAGAAATCTGCCAGTCTGGAAGTATTAAACAAAGTATATCAAGCATTGAAGCTATTAGTCAATGGTTTAAATCAAACTTCTATTAGCATCAATCACCTCATGCTTATGTATTCAAATGAAACCAATGAGACATCTCTGTTCCTCCACTTTGCTGCAGCCAACCAGAACACAGGTTCACAGTGACTGTCAGAAGTACTTTGCACAATATATTCACTTTTGATCTTTGTGCTATCATCCCTATTTTTTGCAGGGCCCACCGTGTTACTTCTGAATTCATGATCAAAGGAAAGGATAACAGGGTATGGTGTACTGGACACCTGGTTATCAATCTGGAGAGATGATATTTGGAAGGAAAACTTCTGTTGATCCAGACTCTGAAGCAGATCAATCCTTGTGTTCTTTGCACATGCAAAAAGCAATTCCTACAAAAGGCAAAGCAGCCGGCCAGATTTCAAAAATTCCGATAGAATCCAAGTTGCAACCAGCTTTCACATATACCTGTGGGTGAGAATTAATCAAGGAGATTCCAATAAAAGGAATTTCAACAGAAATCTTTTCATTGAAATCAGCGGAAGGTTCCTGTTTCTCGTCATGTCTTCTTTTTCCTTTGAGCTGGGGGATACGTGGACCCTTTGCATCATTTCAAAGCATGGTAACTTGAATCAATTATACTGAGAACCTGCATAAGAGCAAAAAGGGTACTAAGCTCTGAGGGAACAGAATACAAATTGCACTGCCTAGTCAATGTATAATAAACACACCTTTATTGCTCCTTCAGCATGGACAGTGATAAGCAAAGTTCTTTCAGACTTCTGAAAATGCAGTCAAGTCATTAGACCAACTCAAACATCTTAGAATCAAACTTACAAGGCTGGCTAAGAGATATAAATGCATTAAGCTTCTGTTCAGATTATAAAACAGCACTTTTTCAATTGACTCACTGCATGTACAGCCACCTTTTGTGTGTGCAAATCATTTCTTTTGTGCACATATGCAAAAATTGATGCAAGCATGGGTGAAAACCAAAACAATATACCTCTGATGTTGAGGGTAAGTAGATAGGCATGTACTCTTTTACATCGTCAAGAGTGTAAGAACCCACAATACGCTCTCCAGGCACCTTCCGGATTTTGCACCAAAATTAATTAGGTAACAATGATAAATCACAAAATCATTCTAAAAACAAAAAGAGATGGCATACCTCAACTGTGAGACGATGTGGGTAGAAAGGCTCATCCCAAGCGTAAGGGCAAGAAGTGTAAGGCTGAATAATTGTTTCAAAAGTTTCACACCTTTGCTGATAAACTCGTAGCCACTACAATTTGGCCAAAATGAAAAAAACCGATTTCAATGTTTACCACATCTACTATTATAGCAAAATCTCAGATTAACCAAACCCTTAACATCAAAATTCGCTATGATTACACAAACTAACATCTAAAGCCTTGCTTGTAACATTGAATGACATAGCCAAAATCATCAAAAACGGATTTTGAAAAGCTAAGTAACAGGGTCAACTAATCCCATTTGGATCCAAATGTTAGCCATTAGGTAAATACGCTTAGGATTGGTCTCAAAGGAATGGTCTTATGGGCATATTTACTAATCTGTGAGCATTAGAACTTCAAGGAAAAGCTCTGTTAATTAGGGGAAACCTAATCCAGTCAAATAAATGTCCCAAACTCTATTGTATGCAAGGAAATGTCAGAAGTAAACATGTAGTTCCAAGAATAAAATGCAGAGAGGTGAGTATTCCATATCAATATTACTATCAAACAAAATAATGATAGAGCCAACAGATTCAAATATTGACTAATTGAATGATTAAGCTCATAAGAACAATATATATATATATATATATGAATATTAAACATTTAAATATATTGCACCACTTTGATAAAAAAGGACAGGTACAGTAGTGATTTAAATGTAATGCTTTACATAAAAATTCATAAACACTACAAATTATACATCCCAATGCATCAAGGACAGATCTTAAAAGCTACAATCATGAGGAAAAAGAATCTTAAAAGAAATAATCATGCCAATTCGGTAAAAAGCAATCCAAGTAGTGCAGTTATTGTAGCACAGAGACCAATCATTAAGCATATACCAACCTCCTTTGAGAAATTATCAATCCGATAGGACATAAAGCCTGTATCATCATCAGATAACAGAATCAAGTTCGTCCCAGAACTTCCATGGAGGCTTCCAAAAATCTTTTCTTCTTGAATGGAAATATCAGCGTTCTGCACTTCCACACGTATCATATTGACTGCACCAGACACATAATTCCGCATTTTCACCTGAGTATCACCCAGATGATCTGGTAAAAAGCACCCTGACCATTGCCATCCAGGTTCGTTGAAACGAATTGAAACTAGCAATTCCCTGTGGCATATGTTTAAGTAGGACACAATTAAGAAAAAAAAAAAAAGAAAAGAAAACAATAATAAAAGAAAGATTTCTACATGGAATTTTTACTGATATAAGGATCTCGCATTATGAAAAACAGGTTTTCATCTACAGACTTCAGGATTGAAAGCAGAAACATAAGCCAAGCACAAGGAGCCGACTTTGACCATCGAATATTGTCCTCAGACCTTCCCCACCCACATCCCATTATTTTACAACCACCAGCACAATTACCAGCGTATCAAGTGGTTGTCGAGGCTGGAGCATAGTCATTTGCCGCCATCAATTTACTAAGCAAAATATTAACAGAGTAGGTTGTATCCCAAAGAAATGAAAGTTTGCCCTTGTACGATGAAATAAAAGACATGATGGAAAAATTAAAAATGACACAAGGCAAACCATCCACGAGGAAAAGAAAGACAAAAAAGGAAACAGAATATCACAAACAAAATTGGATGAGAACAATTTTGAGGCATGCAACACTATGCTAACATTTGCAAGAAAACCGAATTACAAATGCAACGGAATGATCTTCAGAATCCCAACTAACAAAGGCAGCTCCCACTAATCCACATACCTAACCATTTCATGCATAAACTAGACAGATCTTGGACTGAGAACACAATTAATTTTCATGATGTTATAGGTAACCCACTGCTTTTAATCATAGGTACTTCAAAAATGTTGCTGGCAGCCTATGGGGTATGTAACAGGTATGAGTATGGCATTGATATGGAAAGATGCGTACCGGATACACCAAAGTAGTTGGTACTTTTTCAATTATCGGGTCACAATGTTTTGGGTATGGAATGAGTACATTTTGGATATGCCGGTACATTTTAGGTACTTGAATGGGTATACTGAGACTTTTACGAAGTGCTAAAAAGCTAAAAAAAAAAATTGAGTAAATAACATACAGCCTCTTTTGATATAAAAAACCAAAATTGGGGATTAAATGCATAGTTTAACACAAGCATAATTTTAACACAAATGTCAAAAGCTTTAATTAGTAAAAGAAAATGGGAGACAAATCGTCAGATGCTCTCTTCGTCTCTTAGGGTTTGTGAATGCTGAAACCACCATACCACCAATACAAAAGGCATAAGAATCATCATCCAGCCTAGCAACCATCACCACTCTCCGTCTAAACTAGTAATCACTGAAGATGCTTATTGATTTTGGCATGTTGATGTTCTATATGCTTGATATTAGTAGTTAATACCAATATCAATAACTTTTTGGGATTCAATTTATATGCTTGACATATATGTATTGTAATACTAAAAATACAAATAAATAAATAAATACATAATTTATCGTGAAACCCCGACCATATCCCTACTCGATATTCTTAGGTTTTTTCAGACCTACGTACTCGTACCGTACCACATTCATACCACATATCTACACCTGTGCTTCATCGACCACTAATGTTATCATAATTGCTCTCACTATTTATTCATCAACATAAAAGAACCTCAACGGAGTTAAATATTCCGAAATGAGTGGTAAAAGAACTTAGGGTAGAAAAATGCACCTATCGGACATAAAAGGGTAGAAAAGTGCACCTATCGGATATAAAACAAGATGGTTCGCTCATGGCTTTAAAGATCAATAATTACATTGGTACAGGAGTGACATTGTCACTAATGAGAGTAAAATGGGGAAAGATCCCCAGCATTAACATGAGTGAGATAATGGCATGAGAAATGTGATTAAATTAGTTATGGCTCTTGAATCTTGATATAGTGAAATTACTTGAGAAAAGATCGAAAATCAAATCCAAATTTGTTAGGACAAGAGACAAGCTTTGCAGAGTTGACTCAACACATATCTTATTGTTGAAAGATGAAAAAATCAAACACATAGCAAAGATTGAGTACAAGGAAAAGTTTTCCATTTATATTCATATGTTACCGACAGAAAATGAATTTTGTGTGCAACTTTAGTAGGTTCACTAACTTTGAATCCACATGAAGGAAAATACATTCTATTACGAAACTAATGAGGCATTAGTAGATTAGTTATGTGTGTTTTAATTTAAGAACGAATTACAAATCATTTCAAATCCTATTTTAGTGTTCTTGATGGCATGCAAGATATAAAAGGAGATATAAATCAGGATGATTTTCTTAAAGTAAATAGTAAGCGCACCAATTGCAACCCTTCCTTCGTTTTCTAATACTAAAATTATAGGTAATGTGTAGCATAAAAAAACAAAAATTCATCACAAAACATCCAACACAATGAATAAATAGAAATGTGTCATACACAAAATTCTAGAATTTTCTTGACAAGACCAACAAGCTTTTGCATCAATTGGATGCGTTTGAGTTTAGAGGATGCCATGTGTTTAAAAATACATGATGACATTTATATAATAAACCAATAAATAAAAAACAAATAATAGTCTTGTCAATCAGATAGCCAAATTGTGCTGATAAAAAATGAATTATAGGTGTGAGAGTATTATGGGGAAGTGTTGAGAGTAGTGAGAGTATTATTGTATTTATGTATGTTTTTGTCTTATTATATAAGGAATAGTAGGGAGGTAACCCTAATTTTTGTTGCTCTCACTTTTCACCGTCAAAATAATCCTCTCAACCCTCTCCTCTTTCTCTGTGCTCATACATCAATCGTAATGGTATCAGAGCAAAATCCTGAATAATAGTAATCGCATACTCATTTTTTTCTTTTTCTTTTTTTTTCCGTAATTTATGTTCCCAATTGTAAATAATAATTAAAAAAATCAATCCTTCCTCAGATGATCGATTCGACTGATCTTTAGAATCAGTATCATGTTTTTTTTCCATTTGATTCTCGCAAGTTTTCTATTTTTTTCAATTTTTCAATCTATTTCAGCGCCGCCTAGGATTTTAATCGCAACGTATGATTGCGGCGTTTGTAGCTTGAATCGATGGTTCTTTCTCCTTCTATTGATGCCAACTTGAGCTATAAAGGTCCTACTAGGATCGATTCAACCTTTTGGGATGTTTTTTGGTTGATTTGGGACTCGGCAATGTCGCGACCTGTGTTATTTTCGGTACTGTCGATTTGACCCTTTGCTGTTCTTCGATTTTGTGGTGCGGTTCACTTCGTTTTGTACTTCTGTGGGCTCGATCCACCTCATTTGAGTACCTTGTGTGATTTCGGTTCACCCCCTTTGATTTTTCTGGCATTTTTCTTCATTGCTTTTAGCCTTTGTCTTCACTG
>JAULLE010000002.1:965404-978266 GCA_035668155.1 Sarracenia purpurea
CTTTCTAACGGTTTGTTCGTGCTCTTCAGGTCACTTGGAGCTCGGAGCGGACCACGCCAGATTTCGACGCTATCATATTTCATTTTGTTAATAACATGTAAAAAGATCTAAAAGTATCTCTAAACTCATCCACCCAATTGAACCCGACCGTGAACCCGATTATTTCATTCGAACGGTTTAGATGCAGTTGGCGATCGAAATTTGATGCATAAATCATAAACTTGGCCTCATTCGATTTGGCTACTGAATTAATCCCAAATCCAACCCGACTTGACTCGTGCTCCATCCTACATCTAAGTACCAAATATGTTAGTATTCAAATTTTAAAGTAAAAATTAATGATAATTACCTTCAATAGTTGCCCTAGTTTTTTTTTTTTTTTTTAAATACAACTAATATGAACTCTTTAAGTCCACTTCTTAATTATTTTTTATTCATCATTTCATATTTAACCGTATGAATAGCATGTTTTGAACTCTTTATGTCCATTTCTTATTTATTTTTTTTTTCATTGTATTGGTATTGACGGTATGAACAGTATTTTTTACATATATCACAGGATATATGTCTTATTTTATTTTTTTTTTTGATAATTGAGATGTCCGAATCAGTTTACGCATACCTCGACTAATCTCCAGGACTCTAAAGTGAACAGTCAAGCAACCCTTAGTGGATCAAAGGACGGATTACTCATGATAGAACTCAAACTCAAGACTTTGAATTTATCTTTTACACTTGAAACTATCAAACCAACCCCTTTGGTTCCTCATTTTGTTTTTTTAGAATTTAGCAAGTACTTATAAAAAATAAAAAGTAGTTTATGTGCATCCTTATAAAAAATAAAAAGTATTTTATGTGCATCCTAGATTATGTTAAGACCTAATAATTTTTTTTTAAAAAAAAAACTTACAGTCCAGTCCATTAAAATACTATTTTTAAATAAAAGTACTTATCTTTTTTAGAAATTAATTCAATTCATTTAGTCAATATTGTATTAATTAAATTTAGACGCTCACCAATTTGTGAGTCATCAAGAAAATATGACAAGTGGCAAATGAGTGTCAAAACTGTAATCCACGGCTGGTTGACAAGAACAGTGCCAGATTAATTATTGCTATTACATGTTGTTTATTCACATTTTTGGATGTGTTGAAAAAACCATATTTTACCAATACCTTTGGACTATGATAAACTTGATACAAACAAAACACTTGTAGAGATTAATTTATGAAGTATTATTGTACAAAATATTATACATTATGATTTATGCATGATGAGTATGCAAAACTATGAACGAGTTTAAAAGTTAATTTTTTTATTTTGTTTTTTAATTAAAAAGGTAAATTTAGTTTAAAATAAGTTATATAGAAACTTAGTTTTAAATTAATTTTCTAAACTTAATTGTTTAAAATAGATAATTTTACCTTTCTATATATTTAATATTAATAATTATATATTAATAATAATAATAATAATAAACAAATTATGATAAAAGATATTATTATACTTTAAAAATAATTAAAATTTAAATAAAATATTCCAAAAGTAATCGATTGTTTAGGTACTAACTTTTTTACTTTTGTTCAAAATATTTTATATATTTAATATTAACAATTAAATGTAATTAATATTTATAATAAATAAGTTATGAATAAATAATATTATTATTTTAAAAATGATAAGAATTTAAATAAAATATTTCAAAAATTCATATTTTAATTTGATTTTTTAGCTTCATTTTTCCAAATGGACCAACTTGGCTTTTTTTTTTTTTTTTTTTTACCAAAACCTAAAGTGATTATAATTTCAATTATGATCAAACTAAAAAGGATGAGATCAAGCAAAACACAAAAAACAACAAAAATGGTTCGAAAGGGGGAAGTTCTTTTTGCAGAGGGGAAAGTTCTTTCAATTTAATTTTGTTAAAAAATTAAAAACAAAATTGATTCCACAAGCAACAAATAATTTGAACGACCAAAAAAAAAAAACTACAAACCAATTAGCTAGCATGCCAAGTGTTCATGCAATAAGCAACCAACAAAGCTGTTATTCCCCACAAATACAAGACTTGCAAGGAGACAAAAAGCTATTCATATTGCACCATGATCACTTTATAATGATCAGCAGCGGCTGCCAAACACAGCATACCAAAATGGGATTAAGAACATTGCAGCAAGCCCAAGTTCCTGCCTAAGCACATAATAATCAAACTTCCTGTGAGGCTTTCAGAAAAATCCAACCTTTGTATCATGAAACTAAGCTCAATAATCCAGATTCTACTTCCAATACCTAATTAAAATACATACCCAAATGGCATCTAATGAAAGAGGTGGATAGATATTAGATAGTGTTGGGGATTAACATGTTTACTAATCCGTCCAAGAACAACCACACACATAATAGAAACAAAGAAGATAGAAAAGCAAGAAACAATCGCACAAATACAAATGTACGTGGTTCAACAATGTGCTTACATCTACCAAAATTACTCTTTCATTATTGATTGGAGTAACAAGGGAAAAACAAAGTTCTAGAGAGCAAATACAATGCTAACAACGGAGACTAACAAAAATTAATGACATCACAAACCCTAACCGTGCATAACGGCGGCTGACCCCAACAAACCAATCGATCGGTCATCGAGCGGTCTTTTATTGCTCTCGATTTCTCGCCGCTGCATACAGACCGATCGATCGGTCTTGGTCTGTGCTAAAACCAGGTTTTCTGCACTTTCTCAACAAATAGAGAGAGAGAGAGAGAGAGAGAGAGAGAGAGAGATTATAGTAAAGAGGACAGTTGTTCCATTAGAAAAATTTTCAGCACATAGCAGTTGCAAATCTATATATTTCACATTTTCATAGCAATGACAAAACAATCAAACAGCAACCAGTCAGAAAAAAATTCAGAAAAAAATTCAGAAAAAAATGCCATCAAAAGTTAAGTGCGTTGCTTCCAGATGCAACCTACCTACCAAGCTTCTCCTCCAAGCACAAGCAGTTTGCAAATCAAAATGCTAAACAGAATAGTCTTTTTTACGCATTAGCAATTGCTTTCAAGCTGCATTAAATTTGAGCTTATTTATTTGTTTGTTCACTAGTTTCCTGCATTTTCTGCCCTCAACTGGAGGAATCTTTCAATCTCCAAAAGGAGTAGGAATTCTCTATCATGGAAATGATGTCTCTCTGTCCCAATACATTAAACATCATTAGATCATGTGAGAATCTCGAGGCACAACATATCCAATGACATTTAATGCATAGGAATATAGAGATGATTTTTGGGACATGTGATCCTTTGCCTCCAAAAGGGCAGAAATCAAACACATGGAAGCTGCTACCTTACAAATTCACTGATGCTAACACTGTCTGCACTTGTCATTTGCCGTGAGGTGGATAAGACAACATCAAATGGTCCCAAAGATTCAGTCTGCATCAAACCATTCAAGATAAAATAACAATAAAAATAATAATCTATTTCGCTGTTGGAAATTTTGGGAATTTCAAGAAAACAACTCAAAAGGTGATTAATATGATAGGCAAGTACCCATTTGATGCCGGCCAGCCCAAGGCTGTTTTCATCATTAGTCACTCCTAAATGAGTTGACAGGCTTGTCTTGGATTCCTGAAAAGGAGAATCTTGTGCAAGCTCACCTTGGCCATTGAGCTACAAAAATGAAGCAACTTAAACACCCATACAGTTTACAAGACAAGCCACATGAAATCACGGCCCCTTACAATATTATCTTCAAAGTTCAACATTTTAAGATAAATAGATCAAGAAATTAGGCTACGCCAAACTGTAAACATTTGTCTCGCTTCAAAAAAATGAAAATGGCCCATAAATTGGAACATCTTGGATCACCTTCTTACATGGTCTCTTTCTAAGTAGTATGTGCACGGACACGCGATACGATACGGATACAACACAAACACACCGATACACCAATTTACTAAAAATGCATGATACGACATGCTTGGGACACATTAAAATTTTATATTTATTATATGTCAAATATCTAAATAATTTATTTAATTGCAATTAAAAAAAACACAACATATTACTAATAAACTTAAAAAAATTCAATATTTCTTTTTATAAATCTTCCAAAATATATTTCTTGTGCATAATTTGTACTATGAAGAATGCAAAACATCGTTACTATAAAAAAGAAATTCATCACATAAAGCATATTCGAATAGTTCAAGAAATGCCATTGATGTGTTCGTCATGTTTTAAAAGAGTGTATAGCATTATCAATTTAATTTCCTAGTTAAGACACATTTAAAAAATGTTAAATACAAATTTAGTAATGTGCAAAGAATGTCTAGAGAGTATCGTGTCTGACACGGGTGTGCACACACCACACCACCATTGTACAAGTGTTCGTGCTTCTTAGGTCTCTTTTAATTGTGTAATGTACCAATATTAAACATGTAACACTTGGGTAAGGGTGTGACATATGTATCCAACAAAAACCATGCTTGGGTAAGGGTGTAGTGTGACATTGAACCAGAAGCCATGCTTAGCAATCCTAGTTTACGATATGTCTAAGTAAATAACTCCCATAAAGACACAAGATGCTCAATATAAACTTGGTTTACATGCGAATTTAATGTATCAAACACTTAACCCCTACCTATACCCAAGTAACATAGCTCGGTTGAAATTTTATCATTTTAGCATATTCAACTTCAACTTTTCCAAGTTTATGTCATGATCTAGTGTCTGTAAAATTTCTAAAAACGCATTCCGAAAAATTCAACTGATATGGAGAAACTGACTTGTGCCGCTCATGTTCCATTCAAATACCATGTATGATTAATTGATAGATGAATCGTGTCAAATGCTATTTGCACATTGATGATCATAACGATCAGAGGGGGCCAAACCAGAAGTTTTGTGCTAGAACTATTCCCAAATGGTAGTAGAATTAGAAGCAAAAGGAAAGACAAAACTAACCTCAGGAATGTTAAAAAAATTGAATGACTTCGAAAAATCATGATGGTTGTGGCCCATAGGAATAGCACTTCCACCCACAAACACAGCATCTTTGCTTGACGAAGACAATTTTCGAAAAGGGAACGCATGGCATGTCTCTTCAGCATCCAAGATGGATGAGTGTGAGGCATGTGCCAATGATTTTGATTCTTGAGGCTGTGAGTTTAATCGGCGAACAATAAAAGCATCCAAGGAATCGGAGATCAATGGAGTTGATTGTAACCCTAATTTGCTTTCCTTTGAATTTGGAACACAACTAGCAATCTTTCCCAGCAAAGATGCTTCAGACAGCAGGCCTCCAATGCTAAAGGTAGTCAGAATATCATCCCACGGCACTGATGAATGTACAAGGCCCTGATCCATAGTTGGCTGCAACCCTAACTCGCTCCCATTTGATTTTAGTACATGATCGTCGATCCTGCCTTGCAAAGAAGCTTCGGACAGCAGGCCACCAATGCTAATCTCAGAAGAGATTAATTGAATTGGTTCCAAGTTTAATTTGCTACTTTCTGATTTTGGACGGCAAATACTGATCTTACCCTGCAAGGACACATCAGACAGAAGGCCTTCGATGTTTAAGTTGGTCAAACTATGTTCCCATGGCACCACTGATTGTGCAAGACCATTTCCAACGGGCACTTTATTATCCTAACAAAAAGGAAATGGTCATATGTTTTAGAAAAGTAAAAATATGAGGTAGAAGCATTATGAAGCTAAGCCTTTGAATAAAAGCACCAATAGTAACTAACATCAGCCACCACACCAGGTAGCAGTTGCAAAATGTATTTTCTATACAAGGTTGTCAAAATCGAGATCCTACGTAGGATCATTTTGGGTCTTACCAGATTGGATCGTAAAATTGTAAGCTCCTATTCATATCATTAAAAAGTAATAATTTTAGAAAATTTAGCGAGAATAAGTTTTAATTATACAAAGTTAAATTAAACCTATCATGAAAAACAGAATGCATTTCATAAACATTTCACAAATTGATGCATATGGAAGTAACAAACAAAAAAATAGAATTGAAGTGTTAAAAAGAATTTATGATCTTACTCCAGATCCTACAATCATAATCCCGAACCTACAATCCCAAATGATCCTACCACGATCTTGCTCAAAATGCAATTCATTATACGGTCTGGATGAAAATCACAAAATTGAGTCATAGAATCGTACGATCCTACGATCCGAATAGCGATTTTGACAACCATGTTTTTGTAGTGCAAAAATATATAACAGAAGGATGCGTACAAAAGCAACAGTGAGTGAATGTTTCCGAATCACCTAATTAATCTAATAAGTTTTTAATGTATTTCCCCAATATAAATAAAATGGATAAGCCCATTCCAAGAAATTATCGTGCACGAGCTTCAGAAGTGCCTATAAAATGCTCAATGTGAGCCTACTTAAGAAATCATGTGTTCCAGAAATAATGTCTTACTGAAGATCGAGTACTCGAATGCATAAAACTTCCTCAAAACTATCGTATAGACAAATGACAGGTGGACAGAAGTGAAACGTTACCCCACAGTCAACTGGTACATCTAAAGACGTATTATTGGTAACAACTGCATCGACTGCTTTACTTTCGATGGGATTGAAGTCTTCACTTTTCATCTGAAGCTTTTCCCTTTTGTCATCCATAAGTTCTGAAATTGCACTGTAACCTTTCTGAAATCCTCCAGATTCAAAGTAAGCCCCTATGTGGGTAGATCTAGAAGTCGTTTTGGGCTCAAGAGTCAAGAACCAGCCATACCTTGAAAGAAAGATGGAAGTCAAAAATTGAACTAAGACAGTTAAAATAGCATAAGAGATAAAGCTTCAGACCTTAACCGAAAAACGGCTGGACTTTCTATAGCTGCATATACATCGCCTGTGTGAATGCCAGTGTCATTTAACGTCCATCTCTTGTATGTACTTAGATTCTCCAATTGTATATTGTATGGAAAAAGCATGGGATCCCCTATAGCAACACTTGAATTTCCCCATTTGCTATTCAGGTGCTTAAGCACAGATGATATCTTCTTCCGAGCCCTTACAGTGAGTTCTAAATATGGATTATGGCCATCCTATAAGAAGGGAGACATTATCTCAGTAAAATTACAACTGCATGATGTATCTAATTTAATATTTTTCCTTAATAAATGCTTCTATGTCATAAGCTTACTTTTTCCAACCCTATTTTAGTGCCTTCGTTTATTGGGAAAAGCTGCAACTTAATCTTTTCAGAAAGATGAAGTCCAATTCTACCCTCGGGTTTAAGTATTGCTTTAGTCATTTGTTGGGACAACGTATGTTTCATTGGAAGCTGTTGAACCTCCACTTGTGCATCGCTAAAGGAAAAAACGCCTGGATCATCTTCAACTGAAATGTATTTACATCCCACTAGAAAGAGAAGGTTCGCATATGTAAGAAAAACACAGAATAAGAACACAAAGTCCTTGATTCTTTGTTTCCACTCTTTATCTTCATGTTTTACCTTTTGAACCAGAGAAATAAGTGACATGGAATTGAAAAACAGCCATAGTAGTCAATACAAATCAAAACTAAAAATCTTGGGGAATCCCCCCAAGAGTTTGAAGTGGAATTGGGCTTTCGGAATAAAAAACATGTTTAGCACATTTTTTTTTTGTTTTTCATGATTGAGCTTTGTTTTGAAAATAGTTTCAAACAAACAAAAATAATAACATGCACTAAACATGAATTATTTTGGATTACAATCCAACTTATTACAACTAAAACTATGTACTTTAAGCGGATACCGATATGCTTGTAGAACTTCCAATCAGAAACCTAACCTGATGTTGCCTGATGCCGTCCACCAGTTCTGTTTGTAGACTTCTTTACTCCAGCGCAGCCTACACTGCTGCGTCTTTTAGGAGCATCAACTGTCTTCCCCTTTCTCTGTCTAGTAGTTTTCATACCAGCTCAGTTTTGCTGCAAATCAAAAGGATATCATGATATTTCTGCTTTTGCTCCAAAGAAACCAGTAATACAACCCGAGCTTGTGGGGTTTAAGATCATCTATTTACATGACACAATGAATTGCTTCTAGCTTGTGTTGTCATTTGTGGTAATATTATCATGGGTCAGTGTCACTTTGAATACATAGTTTCTCAAAAACAATCACTGTGAATACATGGGAAAAGACCAGCAAAAATAACGCAACCAAAAAAAATTGTAGGCGAAGTTCTAGTTAAGACTGGCCTCTATTGGGAATAGAACAAGATATGGGTCTCATGAGGATTTCAATTGATGCACAATACCAATACAGACAAGACTTAAAGAATCTAGAAGAAAACTGAATATTAGACAAAATTAAGGTTAAGAAAGAAATTGAACAATCTAACCAGTAGAACACAACATCCGGAAAACAATGCATACGACTATTAGTAAACCGCAAGGGTATTACATGTATGTTTTGTGCTATCAACATATGCAGTTCAAAGTAAAGGCAATTCGATCATTTCATAATCTTTCTCACATCTTCAGCATCCCAAGCTTCAGATACTCCCCAAAATTATCTTTGGAAGTTGCAAATCAATGATTTGAGGCAAGCCAAACAACTCAATTTGCCTCACCCATAACCCTGAAAATACTTTATTATAATCTTGGTGATTACTACAACAAGGTTTAAGCAACCAAAAAAATGGAGAAACTAACTTATAGAACAAAATAAATGAAAATAAAATACCCTTACACATCAGATAAAATTCACAGTTCTCACTCGTTACTAGTCTAAACATAGCAAGCAACATTACAAATAAAAAATTAAGAAATTTGAAAAAAAAAAAAGTCACAGACGTCCTAATGCAAGACAACCAACAAGATTGGAACCAATCAATTGAAAAGGAAAAAAAAATAGAAGAAATAAAAAGCCAAGCCAACTAAAAGAAATCCTAAATTCTACAAAGAAAAGAAACTCTGCCTCTCTATCAAAGTTTAACCCTCAATTTTCCATATCATAAACTAAATAAAATTATTAAATTGGAGTCTCTTATGTAGATACAACTTAAACTACAAAAATCATCTAATAATTAAAAGTAATAAACAGGGTTGGAAAAAGGAAGCTTATGCATTTAGCTACTCTACAATCAAAGAAAAATAATTTGAATTTGTAAATATTTATTGTCAACAATGATATTTTTGATATTTTTTGTATTAGTGTAACTTAATTGATGCTTATAGGATAAATTGCTATTTTTTTTAATAGTTTACGACGTGTTTAGAATATTGTTTCGTTTCTCAACTAATCGAGCAAGTATACGTGGATAAGAAAATTGAGGAAAAAATAATGTGGAAATTAATTTGCTAGCATTTTCTATGAACTATCATGCCATTAACTGAATTGTGTTATAAAATTGAAATATAATATTGCAATTTCTTTGCTGGCCAAAATACATAAATGTTGGTAATGGAAGATAATTTCTATTAGGTTCGATTTATATTGAGAATTCTGACATATGATGATTGATTTTTGTAGAAATCAAATTATTTTATGAGTACCTTCAAGCACAGTTCATAACTAGTATCAAACGAAGAACACCTGACATTCAAACATCATAGCTATGAATCAACAGTTTAGCCTATGCCAGTGTTGAACAATGTTCTCTTTTCCCTATGTACAAGAGCAAAATATCCATCTAACTTGATCTTTCCATTAAAATTTGTTCAGCAAACAGTTGACTTCCCTTGCCATCCCTTAAGATCATATCTTCAGTAGAGTCTACCAATCTCTTTTGTACAATATTATTGAAAAAACCTTATTTTGTTTTTCTTGCATTTTTCAAAGTCACCAAGTGAAGCTGCTTGAATGTTTATCTTCGTCTTCTTATTAGATCTTTTACAAACAACCCACATATTTCAAGTGACAATCAACATCAGTACACACTCCATGTTGTTTCAACATTGTTCAGTATCCATTACTTTGTTGTGAAATGAAAATAACAGTAGTTAAAGGATGTAACCTTGCACTTGTGGCAGCAATTTTGGCCCAGTCTGTGAAGCATCATTTATCACATCTAAAAGAACCCCGATTACAAGCCATGACTCATAAGGAGGCCATGCTTGGACTCTAGCGTAAATTCAAGGGCTCAGGTCCAAATGGCTTATGTTGGCCTCGCAAAATTCAGTTAAGCTGAGAGTTCAGGAACTAGATCACTTAACTGATGATAGAAGTAATGACAAGGAGGAATTGGCAATTCAACATTTCATTGTTTCAAAGACTCCCTGGTCTTTCTCAACTAGCATACTGTCACATTGTTTGGATCTTGGATTTGTTGACGGAAAATACAGGAAACAAAAACAAACTAGAAACCTAATTTTTTCTCTCTTTTTTCTTTGGGTTGTGCAAGTAACAGGAAAATTAACATAAATTTTTCAAAAGCAAATCCATATTTTTCAACTACTCAACAAAATGAGTAAGGAAAAAAATTCTATTTCTGTTCTATTTTCCTTTTCCGCAATAAATCCAAGACTCAAACATAGTACGTATAAAACAACCTCAACTTCCCAAAAGCTTACATCTTGCTGTTCAATTTGCAATCGCAACAACAAACAAAATTAGCACGGAAGACAAATCTCTGGTTAGACTGGTACCTTGTAAACCACACATACAAAAACAGTCGTGCATCAATATCATAGTACAAATAACTTCCATTTGAGTTTCATATATTACATCCAAACCCTATACTGCGTAGTAACCAATACCAAAACTAAGATAATTTTATAGCTAATTAATTGAAAAGAGTCCAATTAGATTTAGTTCTAACTTAATTTCGTTGGAAACAAACCATAACTACAGGCGGATTTCATTGGGAAACAACGTAATTCGACTGAAATTGAACAAATAGGGTAAAATCAATCGATGCACATATGATATAAAGATCAAGAGACATATATGTTCAAATATGTATAAATTGATCAACCGAATATTTTACATACCATGTCAAAGCCAATTAGTATTACAGTGAAACATGGCCAGATTTTACAATGATAGTGAAATTTGGTTCTTTTGGCGGAGAGAGAGAGAGAGAGAGAGAGAGAGAGGTGGGAATGATATACAGAAGAGCGAATGATATGCAGAAGAGAAGAGTCACCGCCTTAATTTGAACCAAAATATGGCGGACCTATCTTTATTTTTAAGTTTTCGGTAAACAACTTATCAAAATGTCAAATATCAAAATATGAATTTTTAAAATGTTTTTTTAAACTTTTGTTATTTTTAAAATATAATAATACACATTATTCATAATTTATTTCTATTATTCCTGACATCATACAATTATTAATGTGAAATAAATATAAGGACAAAATTGTATATTTTAAATAAAAAGAAAAAAACTATTTTTTTTATCCAAACAATCAATTTCAAAAAAACTAATTTAAAAATTAAATCACTAAACAACCTACTTAAAACATAATTCAACTTTTTTTTATTAAAAATATAAAAATAAATTAGCTTTTAAGATAGTTACTAATCAGGCTCTTAACCTCATGCCGCCACTATCAATTAGCTTACAATTTTAATTTTTTTTTGTATTTTTAGTTTAGAATAGTTTAATTTAATTTAAAATAAATTATTTGATAAATTAGATTTTAAGTTATTTTTTTTTTTAAAATTGGATACTTAAATAAAAAAATTATTTTATTTTATCTTTTATTCGAAGTAAATAGTTTTAGTCACGTGACGAGTAAGTATTTTTATTAGGTACCTTTTATTAATTAGACAGATAGCGAGACAAATCTTATGGGGTTCATCATAAATTAGAATAATTATTGATAGCGGCAAAATCTGGCGCCCTCCTCGCCGGTCCTTCGAGATCTGCAAAACAGGGCGTTAGTCTAGGTGGCACCGGTGTGGTGTCGGCCAAAGACCATCCGACGATCAAATCAGTCCTCTATTCATTCGAATATCTAAGGGACTTGGGGTCTTTGTGTGGAGAGAGGAAAAGGGTGTGTGCTAGGGAGAAAGAAGAAACTCACAGAGAGTTTTCTGGAGGGAGAGAGGCGTCTGAGGAAGAAGAAGAAGATGGAGGGAGATGAGATGAGGGGTCCCTCTTTCCCGCCACCTGCTCTTGCCTTTATAAGTTATGGGCATTGCCCTAATGGGCTTGGGCCCATGGTAGCTGGCCCGCCCGGCCCAATAGCGCATGGCCTATATTTTTGGGCCTAATAAAATCCAACCATATCAGTAGTCCCCTATTCTCGGTAGGGTCGGGTCGAAGAGCGGGTACTACCGAGAACATCAATTTGTTCGTGTTATTCTTATAAGGTCGGTTTGGCTGGAGAAATAGGGATATTCCATATATGTGTAGTCCCCTGTTCTTGATAAGATCTTCATAATATACCCCGTAGGGAGGTCGGATAATATGTCGACAAGAAGTCCCCAGTCCTTGGTAAGATCTTCATAGTAGATCAGTCGGTCGATTATAGGCTTTGGTGAAGTGTGTCGGAGTCCATGTGATAGGTTCTCCTCTGGTCGTGCACCTTTGGTTGTTGATGGCCACATTTGTGGCCTGGTCGCTCTTAGCTGACGTTGATCGTGTCGAGTGTATCTTGCTGGTTATATTGTTGCTGATTACTCGTTTGGCTGCTTGGCGACTTGACTGGTCATCCAGCTCAGAACGAGGTTTGATAACCTCAAGTGTAGGACCGTAGGCCTGTTGAGCCCAAGTCGGGCGGGAAGGTTGCAGAAGCTTACTCGGTTGATGGGATGGACGACTTGGTCAAGCCGGTAAGAGAGTTGTTTGTCAGCTTCTTTGGCGGGTGTGGCTCGTCCTGGTTGCATACCTTCGTTGTTGGGCTGTCTTGGAGGCTCCCTTTGATCGTATATTGGTTGTAATCCCTTCTCTTACTATCA
>JAULLE010000002.1:1356072-1367843 GCA_035668155.1 Sarracenia purpurea
ATTTTGTTGTAAATGTGGCTGTTTTGTGGCTTTTCTGCGTCATTCTCCCAAATCCTGTCTTGTACATAAAAACACTACAAAAACATAGATTAGACAATAAAAAGGGACAAACTCGGTGTAAATTAATGGGTCTAAATCGTCACTTTTGAGTGCCGATCATGACCCGTGTGTACCCGCATGGTGCCTGCCAGCTACTTAACCCTCGAACTGGCAACTTTTTGCAAGTTAACGGGCAATAAATAAAACCCTACGTCAAAGTCATATCAGTAGATCTCGCAGCCGAAACGATAGACCTCTCCGATCTAACTCCACCAGTCAATTGATCGAATGGCTAAGTCTGGTCAAAGACGTTAAACTTAGCCCTGTCTGGGAGGGAACCTAAAGGTATTTCGAATGATGATGGATGCTCCACCAATGAGGACATTGCTGTGTTCCAGTTAGGGGGAGAGAAAAAGGCACGATCTCGAAAAAATGTTCAATTTTTTGGTCCGAAGACATTAAACTACTCTCTTAAGCTAGGTTGTCCTCTTCGCACGTTGAGGTTAAATGGATCGTGTGCCCAGTTCCGGTCAGTAAGAACCGTGTCAAGTTAGAAGTCTCTAAGCCTTGAAACATAGAGCGAAGAGACAAGGATTTTGTAGATGTTACCTCAAGGAAAGTTGTTGCGGGCTAGTAGACCACTGTAACACACATTTTAAGGTGTACTACTATTCTAGAGGTAAACATATCTCCAAGGAGATCAGGAGAGGGATTAGTGACCTCACTGGATGGGTTGAGACTCCTCTCCATGCCTTTGCTGACACATCTAGCTGTAACGTCCCGAACTACCGGCCTAATCAATTCGAAGATCAGATTGAGAATGTACTACAAGGAATCCAACTCCTGGGAGTCTGAGTTTAAAAGACCCTACTTCTATTATGTTCAAGTAACATGATCATCAGTGTGGAGATGTCTGGTGCCCACACCTATGCCGTTTGTTCTTGCAGCTACTTTAGGCCTACCAAGTCTTAAAAGTTGCTTGCATTTTGAGTTCTATCTTAAATTCTGTAAGAATTCTAACTTAAAGTTTTATAATAAACCAGTATACAACCGCCAAACATCATCACTCTGTACATGATTGTCCAGACGGGCCACCCACTGTCCGGACGGAATTCCAACCGACAGCAACATTTTACAATACGTCGGTGCCTCGAAAAGGTACAAAAATTAAAATCGTTGACCACCGTCCGGACGGGTTCACTATCGTTTGGACTCACATGCACCATCAGGATGTGCGTCCCGATGCCACCTGATGCCCATCGCAATGGACCCCTCTGTCCCGACGTGTGTCCGGACTCTCGACCCCCACCAAACAAGCCAAAACTCTCTGCCTCATTTCCGTCCTGATGCGCATCGCGACGAGGCTCATCCATTCGGATCGATATGTGCCATTTCGAATACCAGTCGTACCTTTTCACATACCCAACACCCTCAACTCTATTAAACCCCTCCGATTCCCCTCACCACACTCAAAACCTCTCTTCTCTCAAACACTTTCCACAAAACACTCACCCTCTCCTCTCCCGAGCTTTCACACTAATGGCATCGCGACCCTCGAAGCACGGATGAATCACTTGAGGCACCCAATAACCATGGGGAGGGCGAAGATAGCAACCATGGGACCAGTAGTATGCCACGATCCCTAGCGGGATCTAGCTGACGAACGAGCTCCACTATATGCATGGGCATTATTCTCCTCAACTCCCGCCGCCTCGGAGGACTATATGGCCCCTTCCCAGTGTCGATCCCCTACCTCGTCCACGTCTTTTATCAAAACATGCACTAGGCCTATTATATCGATGATTACAGCCAGAGGGTAGACTTCCTCGCCACCCGCATCGACGAGTATAATATAGACGTCGACCTGCACCTCTTGGCCCGTGTCGTCAACATTTTTAGCACAGAGGAGGTTATAGACAACGACGACCTAAGCCGATTCCCGACAACCTCACCAAATAGGAGATCACGTGGATCATGGGTACCCTTTGCCCGACATGGAGAGCTGGCTGACGGACTCTAGTTCATCGACAATGTTTTGAAGGCCAACATCTTCACCACCATCCACAAGGACGAGCGCCACAACGAGCCCTCAACGCTCTCTACGCCCTCTACCACAACCATCAACTCTCCATCCCCAAGATGATGGTCAACTAAATGAAGCTCGTCATCGACAACCTGAAAGGGAAATGCTTCCCCGATGGCAGGATTGTCCATCTCTACATCCAACTCCAAACCAACCACCACCCTATCCCCTTCATCATCCCACCCACCAATGCCACCGAAAAATGTACTACCATCTACCTCCACAGTAACTAGACTAAGAGCGTTAATTCGCTTAAGATCCGGGCACCACTGCCTGGTGACCAGCCGGCTGAGGAGGACGACCCCGTCCTACCGACGCACACGCTACCATTCCCCTCCTCTACCACCCACGCCTCCATATCCGGTCCTTCCACCTCTTCCCCCGTCAATGCGCCTAAGGCACCATAGGTTTTTACCCATGGCAACTATGACGTATTAGTGGAAGGCTAACATAGACTTCAAGGCCTCCAACAGGTCACCGACACACTCCAGCACATCGAGGGATGCCAGCCAGTCCACGAGGAGTACCTCCGACAAATGATGGCAGTGTTGGGTATTAAACTTTCGCCACCCCGGCCACACTGACCACCCTCTTCACGAGACCTACCCTCCTCATGTGCACACTTCACGAGACCAACCCTCCTTACAATGAACCCACACTTGATCCCCTCATCCACCATTCCACCATCCCAACCAACCCTGTCCCTCCCTCGCCCGCTGGCCACCACCGACAACTCTTTCTTCCATCGGATCCACACATTGGTCACTCACATCACCCCCGTGTCCGGTCGACACACACTTTTCCTAGCCCAACTCCCCAGCATAAGCCCCAACCCACCTCCCTAACACATCAATAATTGGCCCCTTCTTACAATCCACACCCATCTCGTCCCACCGACCCCCACTGTCCCTCACCTTTACCATCTCAATCCCCCATACACTACCACATACCCTCCCCAATCCATCGAACTCACCTGTAACCAAACACAACCCCACACTAACCCTTCTAACCTGACCACACCAAACCCTTGACCTTCCCTTTCTGCTACCAAATACATAAACCTTCTCAAAACCTGGTATAGTTTTATTTTTCTTTTTTCTCTTCTTTTATATGTATTCTTTTTGTTTTGTTCTTTCCTACTTAGGGAAGATTTTTGTTCAGTTGTAGTCCCACAGGCCTTCGACCACATTTTCCAATATATCTATAGTACATTACATATTAATAAAATTTCGGCAGTGTTATCTTTCCATTGTCTGTTATGCTTTAATTTCTTGCCATTATAAGTAATTGTTCATACTATCATGAAAATGACTTAGATTGTAATTGTAAAAATTCAGATAATGATCTACATCTTGATATTTCTATTATCTAGGTACAAATTCTTATTCCTTTAACTTTTTAATTCTCTTTTATGAGGACATTGAAAGTTTTAAGTTTGGGGTACAATTAGACCACTTAATATTATATGTTGTAGAAAATTTGAAAAAATTATGGGTAATTACGTGTAAGTTTGAAAAGGTTAAAATAAAACTATAAGTTAATATCCTCGATGAGAAGAATATGAATTTATTTTTAAGTTGTAAAAATTTGATTAATAATGATCAAAATTGGATCACCTGGTATTATTTTGCATACTTGATTAATTGGATATTTACATACTAATGAAGATTGACGGTAAGAATAGTTAGAAATACAGAAATGGTGGAGACTTAACCCTTAAAGTGAGCTTTTGAGACTTAACTTTTATTTTGAGGGAATAATTACATTTACTCGTGAATGATATTTTTGTCTTCAACCATATTCATTGAGAATCTTGTTATCTTCGCTTTGACTGAAAAATTAGGAATATGCATTACAATTAAGCTTCTAAAAAATTGTATTAAATTTTGGGAAAGGATACTTGGTCATCTTTATAATTTTGTGCCTGCTCGTTTCTTTGCTACAAACATTACCCTAGGCCCTCATTTTGAGCCTTAGATGCAAAAAATAACCTCTTTTTTTTTGGATACCCAAATAATCTCTAAAAGGTACTTATTTAATTTTTTGATAATTGGAAAGGATATCATGCCAACAATCAAAGAAAAATGGAAGATCAAGGACATTGTTACAAAATGTCTTAGTAATTTAACAAAAAAAATATTGGTGCGGCTGTGCAATCAATAAAAATAAGACAAAGAACATCTCTGATGTGTAGCAAGCAATAATGGTGAGATAATGACACCACATTGCCAAAAATTTGTGAAGCCCTGATGATACTTTGACACAATGATGGTGAGGTAATGACATCACATTATAATTTTGGCTACAGTTACATGAGACAATGATGGTGATGTGATTACACCACGCTGTGATTAAAGATTCGACATGATTAGCACTCGATATCTTTTCTAGTTACCTTTTATTCAGATAGTGTCATACACTTGAACCGAGCCTATAAAAAGCTATTGACCTGACATTACAATCAGAAATGAAGTCCTAGTTGATCCCAAAAGATAATGTAATTTGAAGAAACTAACTAAAATTGTTCTCAATAATTAGTGTTCCAATCACGAGATTCTGAGTAAATTCTTGAAACTGTGTTCTTCAGTGTCTAAGGAATGTGTGAAAATTCGCTTTGATATTCATCGCCTCTATCACATACCTCGAGATATATACATTATATCCTATTTCAGATAGACTTATTATAAGTGAATAACAGGTGAGATTTGAAGATGAGATATGGTTATTTTAGCTATTTGAGCTTGATTGATTCAAAAGCATGCATATTGATAATTAGTTGGGTTCACACACACACACACACACCAGGTGCAAGGTCGAGAAAATTATCATGAAAATTTTACAGCCTAAAGATGGTTCTGTTTAAAAGTCAGGGGTATGGACATTTACAATTTTATCTTTAAAATTTTCAAAATACATGTGAAAACCTATTAAGATTTTTTCATTAGTTATTGTTCATGCTTATGATAATGTTCATGTTTCAGTTAGTATTGTGTTATTGTTCATCCCTATCTTTGCTCGAGGACTAGCAAAGTGTAAGTTCGGACTGTGGTCAGCACTCAAAAGTGACGATTTAATCCCGTTATTTACACTAGGTTAGCCCCGAGATGTTATTTAATATTGTGTTTTTGTAGTGTTTTTGTGTTCAGACAGATTTTGGAGATAAAATACAAAACAACACCAAAATAGCCATAAAACAAGCAAATAAACAACACAAGACCAAAAATGCAGAAAAAGTTCATGAACAAGACAAGACCCATCAGGACGTTCTTCAGCATTCTGTTCGGACGCTGAAGCCCCACACCGTCGCGACACACGGCCATTATCGTCAGGACGCTTTCGGCCACTTACATCCAGACGGTGTTACCACTTCTATCCGGATGCTATCGGTAATCAGCTCCTAATCCGAGAAGGACTCTAACCTTCAGAAATATATAAATAGACCCCGAACCCCCTTATTTCTGATATCTAGACCCAGTTACGAAAAGTCCTTCTATCTTCCAAAATCACACTTCTGATCTCTCCAAGCCAATACTGGAAGGTTCGAGTCTCGACGAGGAACTGCCGACAATAGCCGACAACAACTCGAAGATGGTTTCAGCCTTGACCATGCGTGGCTAAGGTCCCTCGTCTGCCTCGGGTTCTGATGAAGCCTGAGTTTGATATTTTATGAGTAGATTAATTTTATTATTTTATTATAGCCTTTTTATTTGGATTCATTATTCCACGATATATTTGATTGTTGAAAATATATTTCTTCTCTAATTTAATTAATATTCAATTTAATCTTTATGTGATTGTATTAAATGTGGGTTGCATAACTGTGCTTTATTTGTTAAGCAAAGATTAAATACGAGATATTCTATGTCATAGATAAGACGAGTCGTACTCAGGACGAGCCATGTTATAATCTTAGATAGGATATGTCTTATTTAATATTCGGGATTTTAATTGTAGACATGAGATATTTTATGCCATTGATGAGACGGATTATACTCCAGATAGTCCGCACCAATATTTTAAATAGAATATGTCCTGTTTGCATGTAAGTCTATTTTTCTTAAATTTTGTACTGGTCAAGTCACAATAAGATTTGAATCTGATAAAGGATAAATAAAATAAGAAATTAATTGAAACTAGAATACTAAACGAAGGTGGATTATAACATGAGGTAGCTTCTTTCTCAAACTAAAACATCTTTATTTCATATGTTAGTTTAGTTTAGTTCAACTAGAATTAGTTTTAATTAAAAGATATTCTTTTTATTCATAAAAATCTACGATTTACTTTTTAATTAGATTAAAATACTTTTGTGATTAAATAATTGGAAAATATTTTCTATTGCCACATTTCTTGTGGGAACTATCCTGACTTACCACTAGCTAGCTGTTAGTGATAAATCTTGGTATAAAATTGATTGCGAGACGACGTGCATCATCCAGCTTTCAAGGATTGGAACCTGTCGGAATGCTTCAAATGATGCTCGAGATCCCGTTCATCAATAACACTGATATGGATTCCAGCCTAACCACGCATTGCTAAGTTCTCTCTCCCTCGGGTCTTAACGAAATTCGAGTCGGGTATTTTAGGAGTAGATTAATTTAGTACTTTATTTTAGCTTTTAGATTGGATTTGTTATATGACTATTTGATCGAATCCATGACATGTTTTGATTGTTGGATAAATATTTTCAATATATTTTAATCTCCATTTATGCTTTCTATGATTACATTAAATGCGTATCATATAACTATACTTAATGTTATTTGAATACTCGAACGTAAGATTGTCTATGCCAAGGATAAGACGATTCGTACTCTGGACGAATCGTGCTATAATCCTAGATAGGGTATGCCGTGTTTCAGATTCAGGATTTTAATTGTATAACTTGAGATATGTTATGCCATTGACGAGATGGATTGTATTCCGGACAACCCGTGCCATGATCTTAGATAGAATATGCCTTATTTGCATGTAAATCTATTTTTGTTTAATATCAATATTGGTCATGTCATGATACGATTGAATTTAATCAAAAATAAGATAAAATCTAAATTAATTGAAATTAGAATCTTAGGTAAAGGTGGATTCTAAGACTTGAGGCGGAACCTTTCTCAAATTAGAATTCCCTTTTAATTATAAATTTACTTGCTTTAGTTCTAAATTTTTGTTAAAGTTATTTTTGTTTTAGAATTCTTATATAATCTAAAAATCCAAGGTTTTCTTGATTACAATAAAATATTGAATATTAAATAAGTTTTAAATTGGATAATTTAAAAGTTGCTAAATTTTTCTCATGAGAACGATCCTGACCTACCGCTATCTACCTAAATAGTGATAAAATCTTTGTAAGAACTTGATACGGGATGACACATACCAGTGCATCTTCGTAGAGACTAGAGGTAGGTTTCAGGGTAGTCAGGATAGAAGTGATCTCCTCCGGGGAGAGAGTATTATAGAGGTCAACTAGGTCCCAGTTAAAAATATGTGGGAGGAAGTTTTTTATTGTGGTCATGTTGGAAGCCATCTCTGGATGGTACTCAGTGAGGAGATAAGAGCCATACCACCTATCCCTCCAGAATGAAATATTCTCATCATTCCTAATGAGCCATTTCATGCCTTTTTGAAGGGTGTCCTTATTGAGGAGGATACTTTTCAGTGTATGAGAGGAGCTACCTTTACCCAATGGTTGAAAAAAACTTTTGGTGTGGACAGATTTTTTACGGATCAGATCAGCACAGAAGGAGTTGGATTCAAAATGGATTTTCCAGCTAAGCTTAGTGAGGAAGGCGATGTTGTTAGCTTTAGCTTTCTTGAGACCCAGGCCCCCAACTTTCTTATTCATGCAGACTATGTCCCAATTAACAAGGTGGATTTTCTTTCCATTATCAGTGTCCCCACCACAAGAAGTTCCTATTCTCTTTGTCCATATTGTCTAGGAGAGAAGACATGAGCTTGGATGTTTGCATTGAATATTTGGGGATATACGAATAGACAGGCTGCACAAGCATGGCTCTTCCCAAAAAGGAGAGGGTTTTAGCTTTCCACCCTGAAAGTTTCTTCTTGAAATTAGGGAGACTGTAATCATAGTGAATTTTATTGGCACAGGTGTTAATCAATGGGACATTAAGGTATTTGCCCAAGATAAGGGTGAGGGGGATGCCAGAAGAGTGGCTGAAGGTCCTAGCCAATATAGATGGAACATTGGGAGAGACATAAGGTTTGGACTTAATAAGGCTTATGGTCTGGTTAGACGCCTCACAAAAGGTGTGAAGGGTATTAATGGAAGTTTCAATCCATTTTCCAGAAGCTTCTACAAAGAGAATAATTTCATCTGCAAAAAAAAGAGATGGCTAAAAGACTGACCATTGCAAGATTCTAAGATCAGCAGCTTGATTGATGATGAAGGATAGGCAATCCATACAAAGGAAAAATAGATAGGTAGAGAGGGGGTCACCTTGTCTTTGGCCTATACCAGGGGTGGAACTACGAAGTTGGTCGCCATTCCACAGAACATTGAAAGAGACATTAGAGACACAATGCACAACTAAATCAATCCAGTCCTTGTTAAAATTGAAAAAAGTGAGGGTATCTTGGAGAAAGGACCATGATATCTTATCACAAGCTTTCTGAAAATCAATTTTGAAAATGATCCTGCCTTTTTTCCCTTTCTTCCTTATTAGGGAATGGATAATCTCCTGGAAGATGATGATGTTGTCTGAAGTCTATCTACTTGGGATAAAGTTAGATTCGGTCGAGTTGATGATGTCCAAGATGAGAGGTCTGTGTCTATTCACAAGGATCTTAACCATGATTTTGTAGCAAACATTGCATAGGCCGATAGGTCTGAATTACTTAATGGAGGTAGGGGACGACCCCTTAGGGAAGAGAGTGATCAGGGTTTTGTTCGAAGCCCAAGGAAAGGATTTAGCAATGAAGCAAGACTTGATGAACTCACAAATAGAATTACCAATGATGTCCCAGTACTTATGGTAGAAGAGGCTTTGAATACCATAAGGGCTAGGGGCTAGGGGCTTTATAGCGGTGTTATAGAGGGATCCAAACTGAGGGTGTGGATGTGAGGTAGGCAGAGAAGATATCCATGAAATAGCCATTGATCAGATTTTTTAAAAGGTGGGGTTCACTAATTCAATTATTAAGATCATCTTTGAGAGAGTGTATCTTATTCCTCCTCCTACAAGGCAACGTATTTTGATGGAAGAATTTGGTATTGTGATCACCATCAACCAACCAACTAATCCCATATTTCTGTTTATAGAAAATCTCCTCTTGATTAAGGATGCAATTGAAGTCTTTAACAAGTTTTTTTCAAGGAACACCAGATTTTGGGAGAAGTTCAAACTCTGTGCTTTTTGATACCTTCAATTATGGCAAGAAGTCTCTTTTTATTAATGAAGATATTACCGAAGACCTCTCTATTCCAAATATTGGCTTGGAAAGCCAGGTTATCAATGTAAACGGGGAGAGGGGCACGCGGCTCGCACCAAACATTCTTAACCATATTAATGAAGTCTGGGTGGGTAGTCCAAGCAGCCTTTAAACGGAAGAGACGGTTAGAAGGGGGCTATGCATGCCTTTAATGTGAATGAGCAATGAACTATGGTCAGAATAGGTTCTAGGTCGTTTGCGGACCATAGTATTAGGGTAGGGTACATTCCAAGGATTGTTGCAAAGGGCTCTGTTAAGGCGTTTTATAATTGTTAGAATGGTTTATGTTTAGTTTATGTGTTTGTCCCACATCGTTTAATTATGTCATGTAATGTGGTGAGTGATAATATAAATAACTCTTATGTGTTAGGGTTAAAAAAAAACACCCTACACAATTCTTTCTCTCTCTCTCCCTCACACCACTAACATGGTATCAGAGCAAGACTGATCCAACTCTTTATTTATTTATTTATTTATTTTCCCTTCTCTCTGTTTTCAGAAAAAAAAAGGCTAGCCCGATGATCGTCGCCTAGGGCTTCTGCGCCGCCGTCACCTAGGGTTCTCCGATCGCGATTGCTGGTTCTCTGATGATCTTCTCCGTCGCCTAGGGTTCTCTGGTTCGTCGACCTGTGTTCATCGACTTATGCTCGCAATCATGGTTCCTTGTTCGTCGACCTGTGTTCCTTGTTCGCGATTGCATCTCTGATCGTGGTTCCTTGTTCGCGATCTTCTCTGGTTCGAGATTTGCCTCTGGTTCGGGTTCGAGATCGAGATTTGCTTCTGGTTCGCGATTTGTTCGCGATTTGCCTCCGGTTGGTTGTCTGACTGGTTTGTTCGTGATTTGCTCCTCTGCTCCTCTGGTGCGATTTGCCTCTGGTTTGATTGCTTCGATCTTCTCTGGTTTGATTGCTTCGATTCGCGATGCTCTTCTGCTTCGAGATTTGGTCCTATTGCGGGTTCGCGACTGCGCTGCTCCTCTGATTGATGATTCGCCACTGTTTTTGGTTCGTGTTTCTGTTCGGGATTTTTTGATCTCCTCGTGACTGTTCGAAACTGGTTCTTGGTAACATGGCTGAAGATAAGTCTGTTGCCTCTGGTTCTACTGTTATTGGTAGTGTTTCCAGCTCTTCTCGCTATCGTGACAGGAGGCCTATTACTTCAATTATTTTGAATGATAAGAATTATGCTATATGGGCCAAAGCTGTTGAGGTCTATTTTGAGGGTGAGTCAACCTCCCAGTGGCTCACTGATGATCCTCCCGCCGCCACCAGTTCAGCGTATCCTGCCTGGAAATCTGAGGATGCTCGCATTCGCTCCGACTTATGGAATGTTATGGAGCCCCAGATCAGTGGCCCTTTGATGTTTTTACCCACAGCCAAGCTTGTATGGAGACAGGCACAAGAGATGTTTTCTGGGGTTAATAATCTTCGTCGGACATATGATCTTCATCAGGAATTTTTCTCTGTCTCCATGGGCGAACAATCTTTGGAAACTCACTATGCTAAGTTTTGTGGTCTTTGTGAGGAGATCAAGATTGCTCAGCCTATTTCTGATGATATTCAAGTTATGGAACGCCAGCGACAGTCCTTATTTGTTGCTCGATTTCTATCCAGTTTGCCTTCCCCTACCTATGATTCCGTCCGGTCACAGATTTTGGGAGAACGGATATTACCATCTCTTGGTGAGGTTTTCAGTCGTATTCGTCAGGCTACTATTTCTGATATTGGTTCTATGACTGCTTCTTCGTTACCTTCTGACCGTTCAGCTTTAGTTACTACTGTTCCTCGTGGTGGTTATTCTCGTAGTGGCCTAACATCAGGGGGCGCTGGTCGTAGTGGCTCTAGCCGTGATACCGGTCGTGGTAGTTTTGGTCGTGGTGGTCCTAGTCGTGGAGGTCGTTCACAAGGAGGAGGTGGTCAAGGCCGTGGGAAAGTGCCTCGGCACTGCACTTGGTGCAATGCCAATAATCATACTATTGACTATTGTTGGGATCTTCATGGTCGCCCTTCCGCCCACCAAGTCACAGTTTCCGAGGGTGATGGTTCACAGGCTCCTTCCAGCAGCGCCTCTCGTGTAGTTACTATTCCAGAGGATGAGTATCACCAGTTTCAGCAATACCGTTCCACTCAGACTTCTACCTCCACTGCTACGCTCGCTCAGAAAGGTTCCCCTTCTGCTTATCTTGCTTCTCATACTCCTTGGG
>JAULLE010000003.1:212656-223887 GCA_035668155.1 Sarracenia purpurea
ATATATTGGTGGACCTATATTTTTTTATGTTGATGTAGAATAAGTAGCTTTGGTTAGCTCTTCCTATGTTGTGGATTTTTTATACCAATCATATTCCCAAGAGTGGTGAATCTTTTCAATAACAAGTTGAACTGGCAGGTATGAGGGCGAGTTTAACAGATTTGTGGATGATATTAATGCCTTGGCTGCTTACCAGTGGTGGGAAGGATCATTATACGGTATATGACCATGCTTGCTTGCGTTCTTGTCGCTCGCGTGCCCTCTATGAGGGGGTCAAGGTTTGCTTTGAGAAATTCTCATGATCTTTTTTAAAAAAAAAAAGTAAATAGGATTCTATAAAAAGGAATAAAAGGAATGTCACCCAAAAGGAGTAAGAGGAGAAGTTCTCATGAATTTTATTCATGTGTTGCTGGCTTGTTCATCCTTTTTGTTGCATATTTTATTTGTTATGCTGCAGTTTATCCATTCCATTCCAAATGATTATTTTTCAGTTTATAAAGGTCACATCTATGTACAGATTTGTTTCCTCACCTATCTAGAACTGGACTATCATATGATATATGTTTTCTAGTCTAGAGAAGTAGAGATTATGCTCCTGATTCCATTTTTGTTGCTATGCTATTCTTGATTTAAAGTAGCTTTCCCTTTTTGGAGGTTGCATTTTTTTCTTATTCTTTTGTGAAAAGCTGATATGTGGACACACCTGTGTGGCTGTTAATGTTAGATTTTGGATTGCAGCAGTATTGTTGAATCATTCATACATCAAATGAGAGAAAACGCAAAAGAACCAAATATAGAGAGAGAAACAGTAGAACGTAAAATGATTTCTTATTATTCAAAGTAAACACAAAAGCCTCATATTACATTACATGGTTAACCCAGCTTAACCACGGTTTATACTAAAACAGAATTAAACTCAAAACTGAAATTACAAAACTACCCTTACTGACTATATCTCTTAACAGTTAATCTGTGCTGAAGTTATTTCCCATTCAACAGCACTTCAGAATACGCTTGCTTACAGCACCTTTGCTCTTCCTCTTCTTGCAACTCAAACGAGAACATAAAAAATGAGAATGAAAAATCTGGTTTCCCTGGGCACCCAGGGTGGGGGTGGGATGGTGAACATGAATTTAATTGTTCAAACAATTCAAGCATTTTTATCCATATCAGAACTTCTAATTTAGTACTATCCTGGTGAATATTCAGCAACCTCTCCTGAATGCAGCACAATAGATGGCACGTTGATAATTTTATTCACAACTGTCATTTTTCCTGGTTAAGATTTGGAAATATCAATTCTCATAATTGAATTTTGTTATACGTAAAGCTCATTTATTATGCCATATCAAGGTCTATTATTTTATGTATTATCAAATTAATTTGGATGGTGCCTTAGTGCCTTATTTTTATGGCATGCATTTATTGTTGAAATAGATAGTTTTCAAAAAAAAAACCAATAATTTGTATTTCTTTACTACTGAATTTGGCAAAAATAGCACATGGGGCAATGAAATTCAGAAACTTCTTGAGCTTAGAGGTTTTGTTTTTTTGAATGTATCACTGTAGGTAGCCGCGACATCTGATCTAATGCTAGCATATGTGGACTTCTTTCTCAGTGGGGATGAAAAGAGAAATGATCTTCCTCCTCGCCTAAAACAACCGTTTCCAATCTCCTTGCTTTTTGGAGGTTGTGGAAGTTACATGGCTCCTTTCTCACTTCACAGCGATAATATTATTACTAGTCTCATGGGTCAGGTTGTTATTTGAAGCCAAGTGTTTTGAGTTACGCTTTGGCAACAAGTGCCTCTTCCTTGATATGTTATATCCTAATAAAATTATTTTGATTGGTATGCTTTTCTCTTTCAGTCTGTGCCACCCACTACTTGGTACCTCTTTGTGGCGGGTTTAAATGCACAACTGCGCTTGGTACGTCAGGGACGCCTTAAAGTAATGTTACGGTCTGTTCTTAGATGGCTCGACACTCATGCCAATCCTGCTTTGAGGATCCATGGTGTGCGTGTTGATCTTGCCTGGTTTCAAGCTACATCTTGTGGTTATTGTCAATACAGACTTTTGGTATATGCTAATGAAGAAGAAACTGAGCAGGCATCCCTTAATAGGAGTGATGAATTAGCAAGAACCGACCGACTGTCACGGTAATTTTTTTTGATTCATGAACATGTACCCAAATGCTGAGTGCAAATATAAATATATGGTTTTTTTTTAAACTCTAAATTTGTTTATTTGCATTTCTGTATGTAATGTAGAAGCTTCCACCAAAGCATCATAGATTTCCTCTAGTTAAACTCTCCATATTCTTTGTTTGGTCAGCTACCCATGGTAAGATTTTACATGAAGGGGTGGATGCTATGCAAATGATAGATGGTCCAAGTTTTGAGCTCAAGTTCATAGATTCCATTGAAATTTAGCTTTAATTCATTTTTTTCTTCATGTGACGTGTTATTGTTATTAAGTGTTGATCATTAATGATGATATCTATTTATATTTTGTTCTCTGTAGGTTTATGAGTGCATCAATGCACCTTTGCTTACCTTAGTGAGATCGGGGAGTCTCGAGTTTTGACGTGGGTGATAAAGCACTGGTTTTTAGCCAGAATTTGTCTATATTCTAATGAAGGGAAAAAAAAGGACATCAACAAAGATTGATCCAAAAGAAAGAGGAAAAGGGAGACCAAGATATTTTTCAAATTATAAATAGAAGTCATGATTTTGAGTTGGTGTAATTCGTTGTAATGTGAATGTTGGGATTGAACATTTTTTTAAATCTTCATTTAGAATATGCAGGAGTTAAATTATGAGATGTACGATTTTTTTTATTGGTTTTATATATAAGATGTGTCATTTTGTTAATATTTGTGATGAAAATACAGAATGATAATATATAAATTTATATGTTAATTATTAAATTATGCATATGGTATATGATAGAAAAAATTCGAATTATTGAAATTAATTATACAGTGGATATTGTTGATTAAAAAAAATTAAATCATAGATTTTCAATCGCGATTTTTCCTAGAGATCATTTGGTTTTTAATTTTGATGTGAATTCTTTTGATCTCGATTTTGACCCGAAATAATTTGAATTTTTAATCCCGATTTTGATACCTTTTGATCTCGATTTCTGGCCGATATAATTTAACTTGATTCTCGGTGTTTGCCCGAGCTTAATGGACTTTCAATCGCGATTTGAAGCCTTTTTTATCTCGATTATTGATCGAGATAAAAAATAACAGACTTCTAATCGCGATCCCAAAGATCTCGGCTTGTACCGAGATCTTTATAAAAAGATCACGATTGTTAATCGTGATCTTTGAAGATTTTTGTAGTAGTGCTTAGAGATCATGGCTCATTGGAGCATTCTTCGATACCATGATAGATTCAATTAATATTGATCAAATCAAACAAAATGACAGATCTAAAGAATAAATTTGAAGGAAGAAAAATAAAAACGAGAACTAGAGTATAGAGAGAAATGTAAAGTAATATCAATTTTCCGTAATAGTCTCTAGAGTTCACACTCACAAATTATACAAAATATCTGAATGCAATGCTGCAAAATTAACTACCGTGGGATTTTCCATAACAGGCTTTTCAGACGCCTGTTTGGGATTTTCTCCCAAATCCCACTGTTGCGCCAAAGATCGCAAAAACCAACTTTTTTTTTGTGTAAACGAAAATATTTTTGATAAATCAAAAATAATAATACCGTGTTCCGATCACCCACCACGGTTTTGAATCATCCATCGTCGGCCCTAATACCACTTGTTGGGATTTAACGACACAAAATCCCTGAAAATAATAAAATAATAAATCGATCGAAAACAAAGATCACACACAAACACAAATATACGTGGTTCGGCTTGCAGCCTACCTCAACGGGAGAAAAACAAGAAAATCCACTATAATCGAAAGGAATTACAATTTTCACTCTCCCTAACTCTCACACTGAGTCTCTAACCGAGTCTTTCTCACAATAATGAGTCACAGAGTTCTCTTCAATTTTTCTCCACTCTCTATGACGTCTAGCCTCCTTTAAATAGAATTAGTGAATCCTAATTAAAGCAATTTCTCTAATTAGATTGGGAAATAGATTCGAGTTAATCCCATCATTAAGAAATAACCATCGTGGGTTACAAAAATACAACAATAAGCCAAACAGTCCCTTATACTTTTACATAAGCCTTTCTTTTTTTGTTTCTCCAATTAAGGACTTAATTTTTATTTGATTTGTAAATGAAAAAAAGTAATTTCTATTGATATAAATTTTCATTTAAAAAATAACAAAAACTTTAAAGGTGAATTATCATTGCCCTCCTCTAATGTTGCTACTCCATTTTGGTCCTTTTATGTTCAACCTCCAATTTTCTTCAAAATCATCACACCAAAACTCAAATAATTATTCACTGTTTGTTTTCACGGAAATGTTTTTTTTTTAAAAATATTTTTTATGAGAAATATTTTTTCGAAATTTGTTTTAAAAATTTTGATTGTGTTTGATTATAAAAATAAAAATGATGGTGTTAGTGTTAAAATTAATGGAAATGTCGATTGTGATGATAGTGACCTCTGGATCCCGCACCCCAGAGACCTTGGCAATCCTATAAAATGACTTACATATCTTTTTGTAAATCATTTTTGATCATATAGAATAATATATTATATTAAAAAAATAATGATTTATCCGACCAAATATTGAGAAATAAATAAAATATTTTACAAAAAAATAATTTTATGTCCAAACAAACGGAGCCTAAGTGCCCGTTTGGGGTAAGTAGAGACTAAAAAATTCGATTTTTAATATATTGTAACTTTTGATAAATAAAAAAAGACGTATAAAAAAGTCAGTATGTTTGGAATAATTTTTTTAAAAAAATGATAGTTTGAAGAAAAAATAGGAAGGAAAAAATGGTAGCTTATTTTGGTAATCTTTAAAAGGCGTGTTAGCTTTTTATACCAAATACATTGACTTAAAAACTTGAGTTTTTAAAACAAAAATTAAATTTCTTTTTTTATCCCAAACATGACCTAAATCACTAAAATTTGTACTAATCACGTGGAGTATAATCTAGAATTATCATGATCACATCCACTTCTTTTATTCATATGTTAATTAAAAGAGGAACCTTTTTTGGTGAAAAACTTTGTTTGCCCTGATTGAATAGAAAATTCGGTTAGTTAATGTAAGCATTTTATTAATTGGGAAAATTATTTCTTTTTACTCCGTCCCTAGCGTCTCAAAATTCTAGGTCCTTGAAAGTGAAGTAAGCAGAAAACCAAATAAAAAAGGAGGAAAAAAATATATTTTATCGTATTAATGGGATTAGGATAATTCCTTTTCGTATTAAACTAATAGAAAAATTAACATTCTAGTTCCATGGTTTGAAAGTTGTAAGAAAGTTATTGTATTTATGGCTTAGCTATGTTTTGAATACAAACTGGTTCTGCTGTCATGACAGCTAGCTTTTGCTGTCATGTAAAGCTAATTTAGAGATTGCTGTCATGGAGCTTATGTCCTTGCTCAGTTAGTTCTCATGCATATTTGATGGAGATGTTGGAGTTTTTGTCATGAAGGTGCTGCCGCCAATTGGTATTGCTGTCAATTGCGATCAGTGGGTAATATGTCTAGCTACACAGCCTACACTAGTTACTATTCCAGTGGAAGAATTGCTCTTGCCGTGTGATTTGGATCTCATCTTGCCACTGTGCTTTGGTGGAGCTGCTGGTTAGATTATTCAACATCAGTGCTGCTGGTTGTTGATTTCAGCTCATTGTGTAGAGTTAGGTGTTTAGTTCGTTGTGCTTCATAGGTAGATTCTTTTGTATCTTTACCAAATGTACAGTTAGCTGGACTCGTATTAGTTTTACTTCAGTTATCTTATATCGATGTACTCGGTTTTGGTGTGTCGGGGTCTTGTATGAAGCTTTTTGGAACCTTTCTCGAACCTCAAAAACCTTTCAAGGCTTCCCTTCTCCAAAACTTTCCATATCTATATATATTCTTTTGTTGATAAAAAAAATATTATTTAAATTGGCATGAATGTTGTAAGAAAGTTATTGCATTTATTTAAATTGCATATATATTTTTTAAAGAAAAATAAAAATTGCTAGGAACTACGAAATTTTTTTCAATATAAGATAATTAATACTTACTTTCATGAAAAATAATTTTTTCTTGCATATTTTGTAATAAACAACCAAAACTCACGTTTGTAAGTTTAAGGAAGTTGCATAAGAAAATTTATTTTCTATTATTTTTTTTTGGTTTGTGTACTAATCTAACTGTAAAAAAATAAAAGAAAAATATTTTCTCATATTTTCGTTATTAATTATCTTATTAATCAAAATAATTCTTGACATTGTGAGTTTTATTTTGACATGGTAGATGAACTCTCCCGAGCATGATGTTTGAATTTGAATTTTAAAAAATGTTTTTTGAAAAAATCTATTCTGGATGATTGATGTAGGTAGAGATGAAATAAATATCGAAATATCCTAACCGATTGATTGAAATCGAAGCAAAAAAAACAACAGAAATGCTTGTTGTAAGGGTCTACAACATTTTTTAGCGACGGTTGAATCGTCGCTAAAAACATTTGAACCGTCGCTATAAGTCATATTGTAACAATGTTGTAACAAAATGTTGTAACTGTAGCCGGACCCAAAAATCAATAGTCGGTTTATCAAGGATAAAAACTACTTGCGGTTCTAATTTTACCAAACCTATTGATGAAATAAATACCGAAATACTCGAACCGACTGATCGAAACCGGAGCAAAAAATTATCAATGATCGATTTATTAGGGATAAAAACTACTTGCAGTTCTAATTTTACCAAATCGATGACAATTGGTTAGGTTTTTAGTATGACCCAAACCCAACCCAAATTGGACCGAACCGATCGACTTTTAAATGCACATTCCTTTAATCCCTACTTCCCTAATTTTCGTTCACAGTGTCATTCATTCTTAGGGACTTAGGGTTCACACTTCACATGAAAACAACGAAAATGGAAAATCAATCTCTCTCTGCTACGCACCTCATTCACTATCTTCGTTCTACAATCGAAACTCGAAAGGATTCGATTCCCTTGATTTCTCTAGCCCCCAATTCTCTTAGGCTCTCCTCACAGATCTACCGTCAACATAATAAGGATCTTTGATCTAGTAATTATAAGTAGTATTTCTGATCTCCTCTTCTTCTTTGATCTCCGATCTAAACTTTGTACAATTTACGGTTGTCGACTCTGAATCTTAAATCTAGACCGTGTACAATGTCCCAACCCCTTTTGTTTTTCGAAATTAGTAAGTGTTTAGATTTCGAAATTATCATAATATTTTTTGAAATCATAATAATGTTTAGATTTCTTTCTATTTCTCGTCTTGCCGACTAATGCTTTGAAGGGCATGAATTTAAAATTTGGAAGTGAAGACACATTTATATTGTTTTCCTAATCAATTTATGCAATCCTTGAATTTTTCTATACTCATCATGAACATGTAGCTGGGCTATTTCATATTATAGGCTTCTAATCCATTTGGGGGTAAATTTTGAGTTTGTGTGTGGTGTGTGGCTTTTCCAAGTTGGATTTCCTGGATTTATATAGGATCGCCATAAAAATTACTAAAACTAATGGAATTCACCTAATTTCAACATTTATTGTCTTAACATGTCTTCAAATTAGGCCCTGATTGGTGTTATTTAACTTGTGAAATTCACATAATTCAACCATTTATTGTCTTTAAATATTAAAATCGAGTCCTAATTGATTAACTGGTTTTTAAATCTTTTATATCATCTGTCATAGGACTTCCAGATTAGAGATATCTCATTTGTCATTGGTACCCACATTTTAATAGTAGAAAAAGTGGGATTCTCAGCTTTACTTAGGTTAGTTTTGTTGTTTTAAATTTATTTTTGGTTTGAATATTTGATGTTTGATTGGTTTCACGAGGAATTTTTAATTTTAGTGATTGAAGTTGTTATTTCAACTATCACAGTACAATTGATTTATAAATGTGAATTTTAAATTTTTAAATTTTGAGATGGAGGATAAAACAAAGAGACACGAGTCTAATTTTGTTGGAGATCCTCTTGCGTATGAAATCATGAAAGCAACTACTGAATCTAAATGTGGTAGTGGAAAGGGTGGTAGAAAACAGTCTATGGTTTGGAACCATTTTATTAAATTAAAATATGAAGTCGATAAAAATCTAGAGCTGCGTGCAACTATTGTTGTACAGATTATGCTTGTGATTAGATGTTGAACGGGACTAAATCATTCTTAACTCATCTAGAAGTATAATGTCACAAATACCCATTCGAAAATAAAGACAAGAAGCAAACCACTCTAAGATTTAAGCCTATAAATGACAGTGAGGGTCAAATGGGTAGTCTTGTGACTATGAATTTTAGTGTGGAAGCTTGTAGAAAGGCATTGGCCGAAATAGTCATCTTAGACGAGTTACCTTTTAATTTTGTAGAAGATAAATGTTTTAAGATATTTATGCATATTGTGCAACCAAAATAGATAAAAATTTCATACATAACTATATTTTCAAATGGTTGCTTATTGATATATGAAAAAGAGAAGAGGGTCTTAAAGAATACTCTAAAAGAGTAACAAATATGTCTTACTACTGACACACGGATTTATGTGCAAAATTTGAATTATATGTGTCTTACTGCACGTTTTATAGATTGTGATTGGAAGATTCACAAAAAGATTCTTAGTTTTTGTTTAGTTCCAAATCACAAAGGTGAGACACTTCGGAAAAGTGATAGACCAATGTTTGTTGGGCAATTGAGAAGTTTCTTACTGTTAGTGTTCACAATGCTAGCTCAAATGATGGAGTTATTAATTTTTTGAAGTGCAAGACCAAGGGTAAGAAGACTACAATATTAGATCATGAGTTTCCACATGTAAGATGTTGTACGCATATTTTAAATCTAATTGTTTATGAGGGGTTGAAGGAATTGAATGTAATATGACGCCTTGTTTAGATGTGTACCCAAGAAAGAACTCAACTGATTTTTTGTTAGAAAGAACTTTATAGTACCAAAAGGCTTTTGAGCTATTGGAAGACGAGGAATCACACTTGCTTTTGAATATTAGAGAATATTAAATGGGTGTGAATGGTGATGTTGATGAAGTTGGTGAAATGAGCGGGAGTGGAAAGAAGAAAATAAAGACATTTGGACCTCCAAATTTCGGTGATTGCAAGAAAGAAAAATTATATGTCAAATTTCTTAAATTGTTTTACAATACAAAACTGCGATTATCCGGTTCTTTGTTTGTTTCTAGCAACTTTTTTTTCATGGAGATGATTTTGATTCGGAGTGCTATTTCCAAAATGTGTGCAAATGAACACGGTGTTACACTTTTGATGTTGTTGGCACATGGTATGATGAGTAAATTTGACATGTACTAGGAATGTCATGATAAGATTAACTTGTTGTTGATTACGATTGTTCTCGATCCTCGTTATAAATTGAAGTATATGTAGTGGGGATTGAAAAAAAATATAAATCAAAGGATGTTGAGGTTTTGACTAAAAAGCTAAAGAATGGATTAACACGCTTATGAGAAAAATGGTTCAAGTGATATTGTGGGAAGTCAAAACAGCGAAAGCTTATCAATCGAAATGGATGTTGATAATGATGATGAAATGGATGTTCTTGAAAAAATGAAATCTCAATTTAAAATGCACTTCAAGGAAGAAAATAACATGGGTAGTAAATCTGAGTCCGGGAGATTCTTGATAGAAAGTTGTGAAGAGCACAGTAATAGCTTTCATCTCTTGGGTTGCTAGAAAGCTAATGCAATTAAGTATTGTGTTATGTCCCAACTAGTAAGAGATGTTATAGCGATTCTCGTGTCTATAGTTGCCTCCAAATCATCTTTAGCAGGGGAGGACGTGTCATTGATCCATTTCCTAGTAATCTATCTCCCAACATGGTTGAAGCCATAATTTGTAATCAAAATTGGTTGCGTTGTCCAAGTGAAATCAATCTTAGAGATAAATTGAATGAATCATACCTATTTGACTCAAGTAATAAGTTGTACTATTTCAAAATTTCAATTATTTCTTTTAATTTCTTGTTTTTTATTACCATAAAAATGAAATAGTGTTTTTTATTTTTAGCGCTTGTGGAAGAATCGAGTGTAAAAAACTGAATGACTATTGATGTGCAACACGAAATTTAAGATGGTAAGAATTAAGAAAATTAAAATTCAATTTCTAATATATATATATATATAAGACATGTGCTGCTACTAAATTTGACTGTTTGTGGCTTTGTGCATTATTGCTAGTGCTGCAGTGTTTTAGTTTGAGCTGTTAGCTTTGTGCAGTGTCATTGGAGCTGTTGTGTTTTTGTTTCAATTGTTGTGTTTTGGTTTTGGTTTGAGCTGTGTTTTGTTTGAGCTACAGTGCTACTGTGAAGACAACATATGTTTTGGTTTGAGCGGTTGTGTTTCAGCATCCATTATCTATTATCTGTGTTTTAGTAATAGATACCATCTATTATCTGTGTTTTGGTTTGAGCTACTGTGTTTTGTTTTGGCATCTATTGGTTGGACAATTAGTATTTAGTCATTAGACAGTATTTGGTTTGACAGTATTTCAACCATGCTAGAATTTGAGTATTCTATTGTTGGAAGGGTTTGACAGTATATGGTTTGACAGTATTTTGTAAGCTTGTACATGTTGCTTTACTACCTATGCATCTGTGGTTACTTAAATGCAATGTTTTTTTGAATATACTACTGTTTTGACTTAAATGCAATGGTTGCTTAAATACAATTGATGAATAGCTGTACATCTTTAGTTGCTTGTACAATTTTACTGCATTTACAACAGCGCCAAATTTATATGCTGGTTTTCACATTCTTCTATTAAACCGACCGAAACCCACAAAAACCGGCCAAAAAAAATATTTTGGTCAGTTCGGTTTCAACAGTGGTGAAGGTTTGTTTGATTTCGTCAAATTGCAAACCAATCATATTGGTTTGGGGTGTCGGTTCGGGGTGTCTTAGCCAACAGAAACCAATTGAACTGAACCGTTCACAATCCTAACCAAACCGATGATAATCGGTTCATTTTTTTGGTTGACCTCAACCTAGCTCAAATTGGATCGAACCATCTGACCTTAAACACACTTTCCTTTAATCCTTTCATCCATAATTTTTGTTTGCAATGTCATTCA
>JAULLE010000003.1:852230-862533 GCA_035668155.1 Sarracenia purpurea
TTAGAATTAGAAGTAGAAGTAATTTATTATTTAAATCATTTTTATTCAAAAATCCAAAATCCATTTTTATTATTTTTGATTATTTTAGATTTGAGTAAAAACTGGGATATTTTGACAAGGATACCTAATTCCTCGTGGGATCGATCCGGACTCTCCATTAACGACCTGTTAGTGTGGATTTTGGTATAAACTAGTAGTATTGACGACGAACGCTACCAATATGTATTGAAATTGATGCGACCAAGCCTTTGATCCATTCGGTTGTTGTGAGATGTGAAGGGGAAACAATTGAGGTCCCAGCGGAGTACTAGGGCTTGCCGCCTATGTGTGGACATTGTAAAGCTTTTGGCTATTAGACCTTTAACTGTAAAGAGAACAAGTTGGAAAGAGATCAGGAAGTCTTCATAGAAGGAGAAACTCGGAATGGAAAAATGTTAGAAAGTGATTGTGACTCTTCAACGTCGTCTGGATGGGTTAGGGTGAGAAATAGAAGGAGACCCAACAAGGGAAGGAAACAGGGAAAGAGACAAGGTTATGATGTGAAGACTGCTGTTGCTCAAGGCAATTAGAAACATAAGGCTGATGTTGTAGCTCGACCCTATGCTCGACCTTTTTGGCCAGTAAGACATTGTGATCAGTTTGGAAGTTCGAGCCATGATCAGCCCTCTCCTAAGTCCGCTGATCCAGCTTGTTGCTTTGCTCTACCACCTTACCCAGCTTTCCAATCCTCTTTGCTCCCTAAAGCAATTGAAGGTGAGGGAAAGCTGGGGATTTGACTGATATGGAGATTAGTTGGTCTTTTTTTGAGCAACTTGATTAGGCCGTTTGTTTTAGGCCTTGTAGTGGAGGTTTGTGCTTTCCGTTTTCTTTTGTTGTTGTTAGGTTTATGCTTTGAATTTGTTGTAGTAGGTGTCTTACGGGTTGTAAGGCCCGAGGAATGCCCCTTGTAAATTTGTATTTTTTTTTTCTTTTTTTATGCTACAATTAATTACCCAAAAAAAAATTTGGGGACCAAAATTGGCCTTCGGCCAAAACTCACTGCCATGTCCCCGCTCGAGCGCGTGAGGGTGCGCTCAAGCGCCCTCCCTTGTTTTGAAAACCCGAAGATTATGAAATTTTGCTAAGATTTTTTCGATTTGTGGACAAGCTTTTGGGGCATTTTTCAAGTATATTATCTACACTATTCTTAGTATAAAATAGTTCCTTGGGCTAAGGCTTAGTTTGGTTTACATTTGGATTAAAACTTAACTTTTCTTAAGTTTTTAATCGGTAGGTTTTCAGTTTCGGCTTGAGCAGAGTTTTTGGTTTAGGTTTTCTTGTAGTTTTTAGTGTGCTGGGTTTTGGGGCATTACAATTTGGTATCAGAGCTCTAGGTACGAATACCTAAGGATCTGTGGAAATTCGAGAGGGTTGTTTGCATGTTGCATTCATGTTTTGGCGTGCATGTTTGAATTTGTGATTTGTTCAACCTGCGCATGCTATGTGTTATGTGAGCATGGGAAATGGACTCAAAGATGATTTATCTTTTCTTGGCGTTTGTTAAACTTGTTTGGAGTTTGAGTTAGGGGAGCGTTCGTCCAATGTTCTTCTAGCAAGAAAACCAAGCAGGTTAATCAGATTGACTTATCATTCCGATAGTTCTATCCATTATATGTTACTTATCATTTGTCTTGACATCCTCCTTGAAAGGTAACGGGTATTGTATGACGTGTATCCCTCGTATCTTTCCTATAGAGTTATGGTGCCACGCGGTGGCAGAGGTCAGGGCGGGAACTACGGTCGGGTCGAGTAGATGACCAGGTGATAGGAGAGGGAGGTGTGCATGTTCAACAGGACCCAATAGGGGGAACAATCCCATCTAGTAGGAGCCAATCATGGGGGAGGTCCACGTACCGCCAAACCCAGTTGCGGACGGTGCTCCAGTTCAGCGGGAACCAGCACAGGAGGAAAATATCTTGCAGCAGATTTTAACGAAGATACGAGCAATAGCAGAGGCGGCAAGGGGAGGCCATCAAGCCCCCAAGCCACGAGCTACAGTTGCGATGCGGGAGTTTAGATGAATGGATACACCTGAGTTTTCTTGGGAACCCCCATGGTAGCAATGGACTGGTTTGAGTCAACCGTTCTTATCTTTGATACGTTACGGATAATGGAAGGGGACATACGTGTGAGCTTGACTACGTAGTAGCGGAAAGGAGTGGCACGTGAGTGGTGGAAGTGGGTTAGGACCACCATTAATGGGACTTAGGTCTCGTTCGAGCAAGTGTTTTGGGAGAAGTACTTCCCTCTTTCCACGAAGGATAGGCACAGGCAGAAGTTTACCGACTTGGAGCAGGAGGGAATGATGATTCTACAGTACGAGTCATGGTTTTCTATTCTATCTCGCCATGCTCTAGAGGCGGTGTAAACTGAGGAGTTGAGAACGAGGAGGTTCGAGAGGGGTTTGTGACCAGCCATTAGGGAGAGGATGTGCGGCTCTGACATCCACACCTATACGAAGGCGGTGGATACGGTAGTTCGGGTGGAGACGACGTTGGCTAAGATTCGTCAGGCTAGAGAGGCTAGGCATCCTCAAGGGAGTTCAGGAGGATAGTCGAAGAGGCACTCTCGGAAGAGAGCGAGGGTTACAGGTTCGGGACCCGCACCATCTGGTGCTGAATCATCTGTAGTTCCTACGGGACATTCAGGTTTACAAATGGGGGCATGTTATTGGTGTGGCCAGACGAGACATCTCAAACGAGATTGTCCGCAATCGGGCGCATCGTAGAGTCAGCAGCAGAGTCATACTCAGGCTCGAGGAGGGAACACATCTGTGTGTTATACTTGCGGTCGATCAGGCCATTACAATAGGGAGTGCCCTCAACAGGAAAGTACACAGAGCACCGCGGAGGGACAGTCTAGGTTTGCACCACAAGGTAATGGTCAGCCTCATCAGCAGTAGTTGGCTTTAGTTCAGCCACCACAATCTAAGGCACCATTCAAAGGAGGTTATCATGGCTCTAGAGGTAGCGGTAGGTAGCAGTAGACCCAAGGACATGTCTTTACGCTACCAGAGCCGAGTGGTAGCTCCGGGAGGTACCAAGACCCCCGTCGGTACGTCGATTATGAGAGGTACATTTCCTGTATATCATTCATGGGCACAAGTTCTTATTGATACATGGGCATCACACTCATTTATTGCTTCTTCTTTTGCTATGGCTTTGAGCTTAGAAATGGGGTACCTAGATAACGCTTTATGTGTACACATAACGATAGGCGATATAGCTATATTACGACGTGTCTGTAGAGAGTGCGAGTTACGGATTGCGGATCACATCTTGTTGTTCGATCTTATCATTCTCGACATATATGCCTTTGACGTTATATTAAGCATGGATTGGCATGTTGCGTATCTGGCTCATATAGATTTCGATAGACGGAAGGTGTTCTTTAGTACTCCGGATGGGTTCCATCTTTCTATTGACCGAGACGATGGCTTAGTGCCTTTTTCTTATCTTATGCGCAACGGCGGCGATCTCAACGTTCTTCTATCTGCCTTACTGATCAGTGATGATCATTCTACTCCTATGGAGTCTATTGTTGGGGAGTTCCTTGACGTTTTCCCTCAGGACCTGTTCGAGTTGCCACCTCGACGGGAGGTAGCGTTTTCGATTGATCTTATTTCGGGGAGATCCCCTATCTCTATGCACTCCTATCGTTTTGCATCTGTAGAGTTTGAGGAGTTGCGGACTCAGATATGGGAGCTTCAAGAGAAGGGCTTTATACGCCCTAGTATGTCACCTTGGGGAGTATCAGCCTTGTTTGCGAAGAAGAAGGACGGTTTCTTACGCCTTTGCATTAACTTTTTTGGGTAAGGTAATTGTGATAAAAAAAAGAAAAAAAATTTACAAATTTACAAGGGGCATTCCCCAGGCCTTACAACCCAAAAGAAACCCACTGAACAAACCTTCCCAAAGAGAAGAAAAACAACCAAATTAAAGACCAGTATAGCCAGCCTGAAACAGCCTTTCAAAATATACAAAATTACATCATGATGCAAGGACACAACTTGAGCAAAACAGCATCAAACAAAGCAACCCAATCAAGGCAACAACTAAATACATAGCAATAGAGAGAGCTACTTCCAAAATACAACTAGGGACCACACTAGGAGAGATAAAGCTCCAGCAAAGTAAACTTCAAGCAACTTAGCAGCAACAGCAGCAAAAAGGCCATTATGCCATGACTACTTCAAAGCCTACTGATGAAGAACAACCAAAACATTGATAACCATAAATCAGCTACAGAAGGGGCCAAACTAGAAACCCAAGCTGCTTCCAAAATGAAACATGATAAAAGGACGCCACCAGAATCAGCCATGGACGATGCTAGAAAGTAAGTCCTGCATAACCACCCTAAGCCATCCAATGCAAGAGAGAAAACAAAGTGTAAACCCAAAACAAGACCAGTAACAAAACCCGGAAGCAAAACCAAAAAAAACAACTACACTACCGAAAATCATAATCCAAAAGACAGCAGAGCAAAGGAAAGAAAAGCCAAGAGAGACAGTAAACACACAAGCACACACCCCTTACTCAGGCCGTAAGGGAAGACACAATACAAATCTATGAACATCCCTCATAACTAGACGAAAGAACACTACTACAATAATGGTCAAATATCTCACTACAAAAATTAAAAAGATCTCGATTTTTGTAAGATCATGATTGAAAATTTATTTAAAATTTTTTTCTCTCGATTTATCCTATTAAACAAGATAAATATGTATTTTTAGTCTCGGCTCGTACAACCCCGACTCTAAAAAATGTACTTTGCATCTCGATTATAGGAAAATCGAGATGTTTATTCAAAATTTTCAATAACCCACGCATCCACCCGAGCAACCGACCCGCTCATGTAAGAAAATCAAAGAACCTGAAGTAAACTCACACCTACTGTCGCATCCCCTCTCACAATCGAAAACCCTAAGTTGTGTGTTGCCACAATTTCTTGCGGATCGATTTCTTCTTCTTCTTCAGCTGATTTCTGGTTTGAAAACCCTAAGTCGGTTATGCGATTGAAGGCTTCTGGTTCTAATTTAAGGATTAGGGTTCTGATTGAAGGCTTTCGGATATCGAATCAGTTCCATCTTCTCTGAATTTCTACTGATTTTAGGGCTCCGACAGAATCTAAGGTATGTTTGTTTCATCTTCACTGTTTTCTGCTGCTACTCCAAGTCCTTCGCCATTGGACTCAAGCCCTCACTTAGACGGGAAAAATTCAAAGGGCTTTTCAGGTGAAAATTAGATTGGACTCTCAAATCCATCTAAACTAGTTTGGGGAGAATTTTGAAAAACATGCTCATTCAAATCTCATCTCCCCAACATCGGCCGTTTCATCATCATTGAAGTTTTGTGTTAGATCAATAATTTTAATTGTAAAATCGTTATAGGTTTGAGAAACACCTTTTAATTTCAATTGAGGAGAAATTGAGGAGAAAATATAATTCTATTTTCGTGCATTACCTGTTTGACAAAATGCTTCAATTCATTCCTCACTGTTTATTTTGAGTTATTGGTTCTTTTGTGAGTCATGTTTAATTTTATGAGTAACTCACTGCTTAATTTCAGTTTTTTGCTTAATACAGTGTATAGAATTATACTGCTTAACTCACTGTTTGTCATAAATTCTTTGCTTAATTTTTGTTAATATCATACTTGCACATTTTATAAAATATATAATTTACAACACATTTACAACATATCTTAAATATAATTTTATAAAATTTATAAAATAGAAATTATGTAATTTAATTATACATGTAATAAAACCTATCTCCAGTCATAGAAAAGGACAATATGGATTGATTGAGTTACCACAAAATCAAGTATACCTTAAACAATTCCTTCACTTTTAATCTAATGGATTACTGGAATATGATAATCTTACTAAACTTTAGAGGTTGTTGGATGGTGGCCCATCTGCAACTCCACTTTTGGCATTCCATCTCTCCATCCTCTCAATCTCTTTCTCTCTTTCTTTTGTTAGATTTCCAACCAAATAATCAAATCACTATCACCAAAGGTAGCCCTAACCTGATTCCATACTTTACCACATTTTTCAAATTTTACCTCAAAACTGCCCTTCAAAATTCATGACAATGTGCCGATCAAGAAAAAAAAAGTCATCAAGGGCAATGTGCAGAGATAACTTTTCTTACAGGGATTTGACAGATCTTTAGAGATATGTTTTTTCCAGCATGTTTGTAATCAAAAACTAAGACAATGAAATTGGAAGCTTTTGTCCCAAACCCATTTCACTGAAACAGTGTAAAACCAGAAAGAAATAGTAAAAAACTCAAATGTAAAGCTTGGCATTGTGTGTTAAGTACTGACCTTTAATGGTAATCCAAAGAAATGTTTTACATGGAAGTTGATTGCTGAGGATATTTGGTGCCTTCTTTGGATAGTAAAAAACATCAACTCGAGGTGTAAATATATGCTAATTGATTATGGGAAAAACATCAACTCGAGTTAAGCAGTATAATTCTATAACTCACTGCTTAAGCAATGAGTTATTCTATACACTGCATTTCTTATATCAATTTGCAATGTATAACTCTATACACTGTATTTCTTTAAACATCCTCTTTTTGTCATCATCCTACTTGACTGGCACATTGTTTTTGGTCTCCTTTCCATGTGAGGTACTTGGTGACGGTGCGATCTCCATTTATTCTGACAAAAAATTAAGTTACACATCTTTATTTCGTTATTAATTGTATTTTCTTTGTTTAATGCAGTTGTTTGATTGTTTGTTTTATAATTCTAAATTGACGGTTTTTTTCTTATAATTATTATATGTGAATGTGCATTATTGGTAAAAAAAAAGATATTAAGAGTTGTAACTTCCCCAATTACCCCCAAATGTAACTTCCCCAATTAATAACTAAAATGTTAAAATAGTAAAATTGTAAAAGCATTCCAAAACCTCCCACTTTGTTTGGACGGTTACTAAGAACTGGACGGTTACATAGAAGATATTGAGACTTTCGACCGCATACAGCAGTTGCTTCCACATCTCTGTAGAGGAAAGCCATTCTATGGCACTCACCCGTTGCAGAGAGAGAGAGAGTAATACCAGTAAAAAGTAAGAGTTGTAACGCAAGAGAGAATAAGATATTTCTCTACAATTGGAGGACCCAGAGGTCGTCGAGCGAGAACAGTGCCGCAACGACGAGATCGGCGGAGGATAAGAAACAACGTCAACGGCGGCAGGGTGGTGTTAGTGATGGTTGTGACGGAGAGGATGATAATGGTGACAGTGAGGTGTTAGTGGTGGTTGTTACACACCATTATCATATTGTTACACACCATTATCTTCCGAACAGAGTGCCGACTGCGTCGCTTCCGAACAGTCGGGTGAGTTCCATCTTAATCTTTCGATTTTAATCTTCCATTTCCGTTGTATTTTTTAAGATTGAGTTTGCCCTTACAGTTCCGATGAATTCCATCTTAATAAGAGGATTCAAGGCTCTGTTTGTTTGATGAAACTAAATATGAGTATATTTTTTGAGATTTTCTATTTGCCCTTGCCCCTTTTTGGTTTTTGTGGACTATGTTTATGAGAGAGAGGAGAGAGAGAGAGAGAGAGAGAGAGAGAGAGAGAGGAACTGTCATACTGGATGGGAAGGGAAGTATAGGGAGAGAGAGGACCAAAGAGGAGAATCAATTCAATAGAAGAGTAGAGAGAGGCTGGGAGCCTTGGGAATATCAGTGTATGATTTTAAAATTTAAGTTCAAAAAAATTATTAAACCTCAACTAAATTAAAGCACCCCTCAGTTACTTTAATTCCTAACATTTTCAAAATCTACTTAATTTTCTCCCTTAATATCAGAGTCAAAAAAAATTATTATTATTATTAGTAGTAGTTTTGCAACAAAAATACGCGAAGGATAATTTTTAAGTGATATTTTATTATTATTGATTCAGTTTTTTTATGTTTTTTTTAATATTATCTTTTCTGATTTTGGTTGGAATTATTTTGGTTATAAAATGAATATTATTGAATAATGAAACAATAAGACATTATTTAATTTCATTAAAACATTTGTAATATTTTCTTTCTTGAAATTACTTTATCTATAAAAAACATATAGGGGCCCCTTATTTAATCATTCGCTTTGGGCCACAAATGTATCAGATTCTTCAAATCAAGATTGTAGATAAATTGTAATGAAACTAGAAGTTACGCACGCTTCTTGCATGGTATTTAAATCAAAAGGAGGTAGAGAGAGCGAGAGCGAAGCGAATGAATGCAAACTAAAAGTGCAGAAATGCTACGGTTAAGTGTGGTAACCGGTTACACCTGTGTCGCTAAAAGTGTTTTCTGATTTAGCGACAGTTGTAAACTGTCGCCAAAACTATTTTTTGCCGCTAAAAGGTGTTGTAAAAAATGTTGTAAGCGTAGCAAGACTGCTAAACGTGGAAGTACAAGAGAGGATCTGATTAATTCTATGCAAATGAAATCCCTAATTCGATCTAGAAATATATCATATTGTTACACACCATTATCATATTTGGTGTTTTTTTTTCAGATTTTTTTAATTTTTTTAAAAATCTCTCTTTTATCTTCATCTTTTTTTGTTCTTTTTTTTTTAAATTGGTGATGATCGTTGAATTCGGGAATTTGGATGTTGACTTTGTAAGCTTTAGGTTTGTGTATTTTTACTCAAATGAGCAATTCGGATTTGAGCTGTATAAAATTATTTTTAGTTTGAACTATTTGATGCTTTTGTTGGGAGTATTTGATTTTTTTTTAATTTTTTATTCAAAAATTATCTTCTTAGTTTGCAAAGTTATAAAAATCTAAATGGTTCCATTTTCACTTCGATCCGATAATTGAAAATGGTGGATTGTCCTTTTTATTCTTTCAATTGAAATTAGGAAAATTTGGTGGAATCTCCCTAATGTTTGTCTTGCTACACGGTATGGGTCCGGGATTTTCTGTGCATTGTTGAGTGACATATTCAAAATTGGGAGTATGTTTACTGACATTTCATAATCTGAGATTGGGAGCAGAAATGTTGCTATGAGAATGGGTCGTCATTTTCCTTACCAAGTGTTGCACTTGAGAGTGGAACTGATATATCAGCCTACACTTTCTTTTTGCATCAGTATTTTTGTTGCTTTGTTGGGGTATTCTAATTTGCTTTGTGTAGTAATAGTGAATGTGGGTTGTGGTGTGGGCTAATTTGGGGATAGAGTTGAATCATTGCATATGTGCTCAAATCATGTCTTACTGATGTTTGTGTGTTTTGAAGAAAGTTACTGAAGTTTGAAGTTTGCTGAAAAACATGTTCATTAATTTATAAGTATTTCTTACTGTATATTCTGTATGCCAAAGATCACTCATAAAATCAAACAATGAGGCCTCAAAGAGTTTGTAAAATGGAGCATGGAAGGCCTTATCTGCTGTCTTACTGTAATGCACTGAAATTCTTGTACCAGCCACTTGCTGATTTTGTAAATTCATCAAGGAAAGAGATTGTCGCTGAAACTGAAGATGCTTCCTTTCCCACCAAGCTTTGCAATATCCAGTATGTGTTCCATCAATTTTGTGATGTTTTTCTCTTTTGTCGCAGGTAAGTCAATGCTATTTCTGTCTTTTTACTTCAATTTTGTATTTTGGAAAACAAGTGGTAATTAGGCACAAGTGTTGGTTGGCTTGTCATCAAATTTCAAGGATCTTTTCAATAAAAAAGTTAATAACTCTGAGTTATACAATAATAATGATATAATATCAAGTTTTTTCCCCCCTCTTGATCATTTATTTCTTGGCCTATGTAATTTGTAGATACAAAGGGGAAAGACTGTAGGAGGACGAAACCATTAAGAGAAATAAACCGTTGCCACTCTTGCAACAATCTTTGACCCATGTTGATATCTGATTTGCTATTTGAGAGTTTTGCTTCTTTGTTATTTTTCTTTGTTGTTTCTTTTAATTATGTATTATTTGCCATGTGTTGGTAGAAATGACCTTAGTGATGAAATTCATTGAAGGAAATAGAGGTGCCTTTGTTAAGGGTAGTTTCCTGAATATGTTAGGGCCTGATTACCTGATTTTCGGCTAAAGATACAAAAAGTCAACCTAGTTCGTTTGGCAAAAAAGGAAAAAAGTCAAAAAATAAAATCAAAACATCAATTTCTAGAATACTCTATTCCAACTCCCACTCCATTCTAAAAGATAATAATACCACTTGATATCTTATTCACTACCAATGCTAAATGTTTATAATTATTATTATCAATCATATATTAGGGC
>JAULLE010000004.1:932159-942487 GCA_035668155.1 Sarracenia purpurea
TTAGGAACAGATTCCTAACGGTTTTTTCTCGGCCGTCCTGAATCATAAAAGTTCAACAAATATAGAGCAAGGCATGAGATCTCACAGATGATTGGCAGTTGTAGTACCAGACAAATTGATACATTGACTCTAGAAATTAGAAGACATTACTGGCAGAAAACCCTTGATTATGTACATAAACAGATCCTTAAACATATATTTGAAAATGACATCCAGAGCTAACTTACCAGAGAACAATATCAGTTTCTTCTAAAAAACGGTTTTGTTTAACCCATGTAGCCAAACCCTCACCAACACGGGGGTTCTGATTAGGAAACTCTCCTCCAGGAAAATTCTCATTACGTGCATACGGCGTAACCCAGAGATTATGCTTCAAGAAAGCAGCTCTTCTCAAAAACTTAGCCTCAGGACCAGCTAATGGCAAACAGTTCGAACCAGGTATCAACTTGTAGCCTGTCAGCTGTCCAGTCCTATTGACAGTTCTCGTATTCCTCACCTGAAATAAAAATTGGTATGCATTGTTAAAACAACTAAATCAAGAATATAGAAAATAACCACCAACATTTCAAACAGAATCTGAGAAGTAGGAATTCGTCCCCCACAAGAAAAAGATGGCTCCAAATAAAGAACTGCATAAAACACAAGCACAATGCTGCTTCTTTACACCAGCTTTGTTGCAGGTACAACTTGCTACTAATTCAATATGTTCCCAAATTATAGCTATAACTTGGTTGAAATCCTACTCCAACAGTTTTAAGCACAAATTGGTTCAATGCATTCAAATTATAGCCACAATATCAGCTAAACTCAATTCCTGCATAATAGAATGTATAAAAGAAATTAACAGGGAAAGTAACCCAGGTTTCCTGTTACGACCGAAATGTCTGCCATGAGCAACAAATGTGTAAAGGGTGTGTCCAATCTGTAATAACCCATTCTCTCCATCACTCATCAAATGTGTATAAAACCATTTATCCTGTTACATGAAAGGACTATGGGATGATCGACAAATATGTATATGATCCCTAAAATAGGGTTACACTATCATCTATACAACAAGATGGTACATCTCATATACCTAGTTGGTGTCGTCATTATGTCAGCTACTAATAACCAAGGATCAAAATTTCTATTCAATGAATTATTTTTGTTAAATTCGAAACAGAAACCTTCTGGAATCATAGCGGAAATTAAAAAAAAATGGAAATGGGGGCAACTTGTTTTCTTGTGTTCGGTTGCGACCCTAAAAATGAGCAAGAAACCAATTTAGTGTTTTGTTTGCATGGAAAATCAACATGTTTCCAAAGAAATGTATAAACAAAATACACATTTTCATAACATAAATATTGCATAGAGCAACTAGAAAATCAATTTAAAATTTACTCTCTTTTTTTCCTTATAAAGACGCATTTACTATAGGTAGAAAGGTTGCAATGGTGGTGGTGGTGGTGATGGTGAAGTGATATCAGTAATAGTGGCAGCGAGGTGTTGATTATGATAGTTATGGTGACGGAAGCAATGGTGGCAGTTATGGGGAGGTGGTCCTGAGAGGATGGTTGTGGCGGGGTGAGGGTGGGTGTGTAGTAGTGGCGGCAGCAGCGACATTGGCAGTCTATGATAGCAGAAAACAGAAATGACGTTTTCCTAAACCTCTCAATGGGAGAAACTGATAATACAAAACAAGATAGATTCATTTCAAAAAATTGATCTGCGAGGATTCTTACAATCCAATGGCGGGCAGACAAAGGATTGATATTACGCATCGCTTGCAGTTCAGATTTAAGTAATGTCTCCTCAGCATAGAATGCATTGTTATGAATATTATTCTTTCCAGGTTCTTCGACTTTAACATTCACTTCAACAACCTACAAAAATAGCACAGAACAAAAAAACACTACCAATAAAATTCATAGTTAAGGTATCAATGCCAGTATATTATTGTCCAACATCCAGAAGTCATACTTATGCACTATTTCAATGAAAACCATTACAAGCGGTTTAGAAGTAAGACATACAAATCAAAACCATTCATCATGCCAAAAAGTATGTGACTAACCACTGGGCAAACTTTTTAACTGTATGCACTCCTGCAGTTCCCTGCTGAATTAATAAGTTTATAGAACTTCTCTTGATGTAATTGGTGTATTTATGGATTAGATTGTTCATCCTCAATATCTAGGGAGTCCTGTTATGATCACCCCCTTTCTTCTCACACAATAGAAGTCTAAATAAAAAATATAAACCCTATTTGGATTAGACAATTCCAAGTGATCTCTACCACTCAAATATACTCAATAGAATGACCCGCATCTCTTCTCCCACATTTTTTGTGTTGAGGAATGAACCTGTGCTTTTGGTATGAATTTCACTGATATGACTATGCATGCCATGTGTACATAAATCCAGTTTTAAACACATCTTAGTTTATCTCTTTCAATGATATACACAAGTCATCCTCACATTCTAAGTACAATTCAACATAACAAGGATTCCTTGAGACTGAAAGGAATTTGTAAAAAAAAAGCAAGTCCTTAACACATTTAGAAACATCTAGAAAATCAATTATGGATTCTTTAATGTAATTAATGACTTATTGTGTGATATGAATGTAAAGGAACACACAAGGCTTGCAAAAGATTGAAGCCTATAACCGACCAGCCTTTTCCATTGCTTTGAGGCAACATTTTCTTACTATTGGATAAATTTCACCTTCAATTTTCTTCTTATTCTTTGTCATGTGATCTGGTTCCCTCCTACCTTGTAACGATCCAAGTTTTCCATTGACCCAATAACTTGTATAAAGAATATATCAACATGGCTTGCGCAAAAATGTTTAACCCCAAATTATTAGTAGTAATCCACAACTACAAATTTCTTTATATACTATACTTAATTTCTATCTCCCACGATGTCCCCTACTCAAATATGAGCCGCCCTTGTCTCGTGGCCCAGGTTCTTTCCCTATCCGGTATGTAGATAACAACCCATTAACGAACACATAGCAGCTTATTAGAGTACAAAATGTCTATAATCTTGAGGCCTCTACCCCTTTATATTCGCCGTCAAGGGGCCTTTGATGGGATCAGGGTTGGCTTTGATACCACTATTGCTAATCTAAATCATTATATTCATGTTTTAATGTTTAAATTTAATTAAGTTGGGTACTGTTCTAGAACTATTTTCGTGTTGTTTTGTTATTATTTTTGGTGGACTTACGTGTTCCACAAATAATGATTTGTGTTTCGTGGCCGGTGATATTCCAAGATGGGGTGTAACATGCCTTCAGTAGATACAATAGATGTAACTGGTTCCTATCAAACCAATTATTAGTAAAACTTTAGAGTTATTGCCATCCGAGTGTAGTCATTGCAAATATCTTTAGAGCTGTAAAATGCCTTCAATAATCTGAAGAAAATTGATTGTTTGAATGGAAACCTAAAAATACTAGACTCATGTAACATTGTTGCATGTGAGTATAAGTATGCATGTCAATTTATTGCACCGTCTTTCTCAAGTGTGCTTCTTTCTTTACCTTAGTCTCTTTACACCACATTACATGTACAGTATTTCCAGTAGTTCAATCCTCACCTCTAAGAGAAACTATGTCGCATGAAAGGATATGCAGCAAACTTAGCATCATTACTTCAAACATGTAACACCCTAATGTTCTAAGTCCCCCCACAATACTGGACCTCCAAACTGGTTTCAAAGGCACCCACACTATGTTTTCCATGCCATTCTTAAATTTTTTGAACATGATGGAACAACCGGCAATTCCACTATTTGCAAGTGACAACCATAGCATTTCCCATCAGACCCATGAACCAATCTATAAATATTCCATCTTAACCATCCGCCAACAACGTCCTCATTTGCAAAGAGAAACGCATTCAACTTTTTTAAGACCACCTAGAAATTCTCCTATGTACACACGTTATAAATTTTTAATTTCTATAGCTATGTTATTTTTTTCCAAAATTTCATTCATTAACATTTTTTTAATAATTATGCTCAATGGTTCCGAAATCTCTCAATAAAGTAGGCTAGGCTGTTTTCCTATATCCGAAGGGACTTACTCAAGTGCAATTTTATTTTTTTTCCAAAACTTCATTCATTAATATTTCATTAATAATTATGCTCAATGGTGCCGAAATCTCTCAACAAAGTAGCTAGGCTGTTTTCCTATATCTAAAGGGACTTACTCAAGTGCTCTGGTTTCCCCAACTCAACATAATCAAATATATCCGTTACAAAATTCCAAATAAATACCGAGTGTTGTGTGGAAAGCTGGGTTAGATAAACACATAGGCTCGAGTATGGCATTCCTGAAATATTTTCTATCATGTGAACTTCATTTCTCTCACTCTACCTTGAGTGTGTGAGCTTTGTTTGCAACATATGAGTTTCTCGATGAACGGATCAAGATGCAACAATCTTTGCTGATATAGACTGTTCTGTATATCCGAGTATATGCATGCATACCTCTATGCATAAACTTTTATACATAAGTACTTAAAAAAATAGATATGTGAGCACACAAGTAAACATACTCATAATAAATATATGCATTTTTATAATGGAAAACTTTATCTTGATATATCCAAAGAAAAATGTATACGTTCTCATTCAATAGACCTACACAAATATAAAAATGTTTTGCTACCGTATCATTTCAATGAAATATCATGTCAATACATCCTCTTGTCATGTATCGTGTATTTCCATAAGTTAACACCCCCACTATTCATATTTCTCCCCAGATGCTCGTTAGTGGACCAATGCAGCATAGATTGATCAGATTATAGGAAAATATCAAAATAGACCATGACAGATACCTGATTGTATGCTTCTCCAGGCTTATAATCAACAGCCATATCCATACGAGCAAAAAAGAAATGCTGATGAACTTGTGCATATAACCCTGGAGCAATCAGTGTGCCATATTTTCGAGATTCTCCAGGCTACTGTGCTCCTAAGCTGAAAATTCCGGTAAGTTTGACTTTAGCTTCAATTTTTCCATCCTACAATCACAATTGATGTAGAGATCAATCCAAATTGACTTGATAGTCATCTACTACGAGTGTACTTATGTTAGGAAGAACATCAAAGGAACAGATGAATGTAGTAAAATATAATGACAGACAGTAGAAAATTCAACAGATAGAAATAATTTCCAATCTCCTCCAATATTCCTGATTCCTCAATCTGAAGAAGATGCAATTAGAAAATGGACCAGAAAAATATGCATCCCATAAAACAAAACCTAATATGGCTCAAAAGTACCAATGCACAAATAAATACCTTATATGTTTCTTCAAAAATGGTGATCTTGAGACCAGTAATATCAAGTTCTAAACAAATTTCCTTCACAATTCTCGCAGTTCAAAAGCAAAAGTTACCATAACAACCCTTATAAAGCACATCCTATCGAGAGAGAAGAGGCATAGTTGTTTACCCGACTTGCCTCTAAGATAGAACCATTACAAATAGTTTTCTAGGCAACTCTAACTTCATGGTAAGATAATGGACAGTATAAAAGATAATACTGACTGAGAAGGAAAAAAATAAAACAGAGTTCAGAGTTCCAAGTATTAACCCTCAACTTAGCATGAAAGCAAGCCCCAACCAACAAATAAATCCGCACAAGATAATTAGGTTTTCCAGATATGAATGTGTTACACTTGCCTGATAGAAGTGCCAGAAGAATCCATATTCATAATTTGCCACAGTACATATAAAGGAAACTGTTAGCCTCCTACACCTCCGAACTTCTGCTAAGCCAGTTCTCCAGTCTTGGTGTTTCCAAAGGATTCCATAATCCTCTTCGTGCAAACAAACACAATTTTCAATTGTTTCGACACCTCCAGTAAAATTAGTGAAATGGGCATCAAAGTACTTGATATATCCTAAACAGTCACAACCCTGTTGTAGTAGTTTTGTATAGAAAGAGTAAGCTTTAGACTTAAAACCCAAGAACAATATTATAAAAGGTGAGCATGGTCAACAGCATGCAATAAATATCACAAACCTTCTTAAGAGAGTGTGCATTTTTTCCAAGGCCATCTTCCCCCGCATCAAATGCATTCTTCCTATAATGCGGTTCGATCGGATCTCCATAAGGCACAACCATTTCCACAAAACTCAACCTATGTGCTACAGGTCTTCGACCCCGACTTCCATCAACGTATGCAATAGAATGTATAACCAAACCCTCCCTAGGAGTGAAACCAATACGAAAATTCCACTGCCAACCAGCAAGAAAACAAAAAGCCAGTAGAATAAAGCAAATTTTGATTGTGATGGGTAAATTTACATGCCGACCCAGTCAAGAAAGTTCTGACTGCTTAGATAAATTAGCAAGCCAGTTTTAACAAAACAAGAACTACCTTCTGCCACTCCACATAGTGCCCATGAACACGGAAGCTTGGACCCTCCGGCTGAAGTATTTGTAAGGGCTTTATATCACTTCGATCAACCCCACCTCTTGTTTCACCAGGGGTGTAGTTCCTCAACGGATCAGCTGGTGGTAAGGGAACAAATTTCCGGTCTTCAAACTCAATCACCACCATGTTTTGCATATCAACAAGTACATGAATGCCTTCAACTGGGCGTGCATAACCATTTTCCAATGGGCAGTCACTTTCTGTTCTGCAAAATATAAGTGGTTTGGCAAGTCTACGGCTAGGAGCATCAGCTTCACTGTGATAACCAACACACCTGGAGAAAGTGCATGCCAGCCATTAGCATGATAAAAATAGTGAGTATATAATGAAGACTGCCTACAAAAATGTAGAAAACAGTGAAATGCGGATTTAACTAACCAGGCATCAACCATCACAAGATCCATATCCTCAACACCTCTCTTCTTCATTGCCTCTCGAAATGGAGGATAATCTTTCACAACAGCTTCACATTCAGCATATTCCACGGCATCCTGTGATTCAGAACAGTTAAATTGAACAAGAAGATACATGTATGACTATGAATGACAAGCCAACAAGTATAAACCCACAAATTGAGATACTTAAATTGTTATGAAAGCCTACTTATACCACATCCTAGCTTGGAACGAGGGGAAATAGTTTCCAAACCAACCAAGAAACCTGAATCCTAGACCAAATCTAGCTGAATTACTTTTTGGCTAGAGGTTTTACTACCAATTCAAGCTTAGAAGGGTTGGTTTTTTTATTTTAAAACAAGTTAGGCAGTTCATTGAAAAAACACAAACATTGGCCTGCACTAGATATCCTCTTCATGCATTCATCTGTATGGTGAACAACAAGTCTACAAAGTACAAACCAGATAGTAGTATCCCCAAAACATAATCGTACCATGGGTGGTTGAACATCTTGAACAACTTGTGAGGAAATGACTCTTCCCCTATGATGTCCACCTCGAGTTGTTGCATGTACTTCAGTTAATTCAACAATCCATATGCTGGTCTCATTCGATATTTTGTTGTACATTACCAGTCTAGCTCGCCTTGGAGGGAGCTTACTAGGAATTACAGGCCCACCTTTTGTTCTGGGCAGTAATGATGGTTGGAAAGGGGGGAAGAAATATGCATCTGCCAAAGCAACAACATGCTTCTCTGGCTCCAACAGAACCACTTCAACAAATCGCATGTTATCTCTGACCTGAAAGGTAAAAGAGCTAGATCACTACGGCAAAAGAAAACATGACAAGCTAATTCCACCACCACAATTCTTATACATTAATTACAATAAACACATCGGAGTGTAATCAAAAACCTCATGTGTGGCTCCAGCCGCCCTCACGGTTGCCACGGCCACTGCTATTTCAGCAGCAGATAGCGGATCCAAAGGATGGCTGGTTTGAGCTCTTAGCATGATCTGGACCCCTGCAAAGGCATAACATCAATCAACCAAACATAAGAGAACATGCAATACCATTTTATGGAATAAGGTCCCTAAACATAATAACACTAACAAGAATACTAAATCTCGGATAAACTGCAATGCCCAATAGCAATGGATCAATTTGAGCATTTGATCAACCCAATTGTCAGCATAAATTGAAACCTTTACATGTCAATGGTGCATCACATTAAGCATAGCAACATATAGGCACAAGCATTCTAGTGACTAGTAAAGCATGATAGGAATATTTGACACATCAATTACAACACAAAAATGATCATCTTCTCAAGATATAGAAAACGGTATGTGAATCTAAGGTCCTGTTTGTTTAAAGGATTTAGTTACTAGATTAATTATGTATTCCTATGGATTTTATATATCCCATGTTTGGTGCATCATGTTTTGGTGGATATAAAATCCATGATGGGACTATATACTCGGTTATGTTATAACTAGGGGGAGCTGGGCTTTGAAATCCAGAGTTGAGATTTGATTTTTTTGTGATTTTTTCTTTCAGGTGTTTGTCTTCTTTTTTGTGATTATGCATCCATTTCTTATATATATATAAGATAAATTAGTTTTATTTATGTTTTATAAATTATATCCATTCATATCTATCACAAAAACAAACATGGTATGTATATATACTCCTATATATATATCTCCAATACTATATCCATTCATTTCGTATCCACCTTTATCTCTGACAGTATTTTATATCCGCCAATTTATCTCCGGGCAAACAGCCCTAAATGTCTATTTTTGCTCATTTTAGCTTAATCACATCTCGTAATACCAAACTTCCTATGATACTCATCCCACATCGGTGAAAAATTGAAATTAAATCTGCTATATAATGAATCTTGTGGGTACTACTAGTAATTTGGGCTTAAGCATTTTGGGCTACGTTGTTAGGTTCTTTACTCAAATTATTGAGTCAGTGGTCCACTAGGGTCGTTACAAATGGTATCAGAGCCAATCATAGTTCTTGTGACAGGTTCCGTGGCGGTGTGGATAGAGGAGTAAAGACTCCGGGAAGGTGTAGAGGCCCCGAGGTTGTATTATCTTGTGCATGCTTATGAGCTATTTTGTGTCCGCTAATGCACTACTATCCACATCCCAACCAAGAGAAGAAAGAATTTGAGTCACACGATGAGGACGTCATTTCTTTGAATGGTAAATATTGTGATATCCATCACACATCGATGGGGAATTGAAATTAAGTCTGCTATATAATGAACCTTGTGGGTTACTACTAGTAACTTGGGCTTAACCATTGTAGGCCGCGTTGTTAGGTTTTTTATTCAAATTATTGGATCAGTGGTTCATTTGGATTTACACTTGCTCCCATCACTCATTTCATAATCCTCATAAATCTTGAAATTGGTTACAATGTATATGGACAGTGAAATAAGTAGGCCATGTCGCCATGTAATAAGTGTGAAATTGCAATTATGGCACTCAATCACAGAAATACATGATTTCAAAAGAAAACGAAAAATTGAATTCCTCCTAAAAGAAAAACAGCATACTATGAGTATGATCTCCTACATAATCAAAAACGCGCAAGGTCACTAATGATGACCAAAGGCCTTCAATTATTACAAAGGCACTAAATAGACCAAACAGTAGCCCATTTGTACAGAGAGGAGAGATTTTACACACGCTTTTGGGATTATTTTAAAAAAAAAATCGAAATCAAATAAAACATAATTTTGCAGCTTATTACTACCTCAAATGCTTTTGTTCAAGTCCATCTCTAAACACTTTGACTACAGGAATAAATATGCATTTTGAAATATTATAAACTTGCACTAGAAGTCCAACCATTGGGGCTCCACCTCAAAGCCATGGTCACATTGGAAACTTTTCTACATAATCAACAAACTCATATTTTCAGCGAAGTATGCTTCGCATAAACATTTCCAGTTTCCAAGGTTAGCTAAATCTAAAACTTGCACAATTTTCTGTTCCAATATATTTCCCGTTTTCAAGAATTTCACAGTCACATCTTTCGCATAACTGATCAGCCAACGAAGATGAAAATGACGAGAAATCAAAACACTCAATAATGCATAAAACAAAACAAGATCCAAGGCATCTAAGCTAATATCATCAAGATCTAACATCAGAATCATGGAAACGTTTTTGATCGAATAGACGTACACCCGTACTGAGAAAGACATACATACACACACAGGTAGTCTATTTAAAGAGAAAGTACCTTTAGTGGGAGCATTTGTGGAAGTTTCAGCGCGAATCAAGGGCGGCGGCACGGCAGCTTTCTTGATCGGCAGGTCGTCACGGTGATCACCGGCAGCGACGCTCCAATCCTGCACCCGCGCCACCCCCGCCACCGCCGCGGCCGAAGCGGCTGCCTCGCGAGGAACGGAAGCGGAATCGCTGGGTACGCAACAGGTCATCGCCTTTTTCGGAGTTGTGGCCATT